>KN891998.1:0-36311 GCA_000934455.1 Apostichopus parvimensis
GTTTAACTTTCTTGTTGTTTTACAAATGGAAGTTAAGTGCAATGGAAAATATAAGTGGATTAAGAAACGGTTACTGTCACAAAGATATAATAAGCCTACTTCATTTCCACAAAAGTGTATACGTGTTAAAGAGATTTAATTCCCAGAGTCAGCGTTACACAAAGGCTTAAATCGACACGTACAATAGCGATGAATCAGATCATTTTCAATTTCCAACATGTGACTACATGACAAGTTGAATTATTATGTCCTGTAGGTGATACGAAACCCTTACTCTTGTAAACGTTTCAGGGTCTGGCGTTTCCACCTTACCAATCTTCCTCGGTAGAAGATCCTGCTCGCATCTAATTTAAGTCACGGGTCTTCTAACTTTCAGACATTTACATACACAGGCTTTCTCTCGTAGAAAAGCAATTTGTCGACAGTTTGATCTTTTTTCGAATCCATTACTTTAATTGCGATCACCAAAGCGGTGCAGAATGTTGTAAATCTTTCACATGAGAGAAAAGAGAAGAAAATGTTCACAGTCATCGTGGAATGGTCTTTTAAAGTTATGTTCCACCATGATATTCCATTTAACATCATCTAACCTGGCCTTACAAAAAGAAACCCTGATGCTCCTTTAACGTTTACGGCAAGTAACATTTTCTCGATAAATCGAGTAGTATACCCTTTGCCACATCGATGTATCACACAAAGGCCAGTTGTTTAGGTTTACACTGACGTCTATAGGATTCTTTTACAGCATCAAAGTACATCATACTAAATTTGTGAAGATGCATCAAAATATTTCATGATCAGTTACCATATTTCTCCATATTTTGGAGAAATATGGTTCACTACCATATTTATAAAAACTCTGTTTATATTTAAGATAATCAATTCACTTGTTTGTTGCTTATTCCATTACTTTGACCTGGTAAATGGATAAAGGTTTCTTCCGATATGTCAACGTTCTTTAGATTGGTTTGGCTACGCACGAACACATCATGATCCATAGTCAAATTTCACAATTTAAGGGTAACCACGTAGTGCAATTTTCACTAGTGTTCAACTGTTTTTTTTCAACCTCAAATTACCATCCTGTTCTCTGTCAGGACGCAATCAACTGCTACTTACCCTACCCACTTTAATTGGTTAGGCCCGGATACATCCATTGGGATAGTTATGTCATGAAATCAAAATATAAAAACACTAATCTATCAGACACTACAAAATGTCTTGGATCAAGCTTAAAGCAACTGTTGAAGAATCGAGTAACAAATATATTTAAAATTCAACTTTTTGCGTAGGTGAAAATGTTATATCATAAACAGCTACTTGGTACGGAATGCTAAGGAATGCATATATTCTCTTTCAATGGCAGTCATATAGTATTCCCAGCAGTTAAAATTGCAAGATGTTTATCAAAAAGAAGCTACTTGAAAACTTGTTTGTATAAATTGCTTAAAATTGTTCTGTTTGACAAATTTTGGACTTAAAAGTACATAGCGACTTCAAACATACAGAAAGATGAAAAAAAATGAATTTAAAATTACTACCAAATCCCAAAGTCTTACTTACAAAACTCTTCCCACATTTGTTTCAATGATAATTTTAGAGACAACTTATATATTCGATACAGTGTAAAATTTCCAATAAATGTCGCACATTTTTAGTATACTCGGCAACAAAATACATCTTGATGATGTGACAAATATTTATATTTTTAAAAGACATTAAATCACAACATTACAATACTGTAGCCTAGTATTGCACACATTGGCTATGGTAGATTTAAACCTGTATACACTTTAGATATAGACAAATGCAGTAATTAACAAGGAGAGACGATTACTTAGTACTAGCTTTAATTATTAAATTAATAAACTCTTCTTTTCATGAAACTACATTGATCTTTCTTTGTCCTCTAGGAATCTTCTCAGAGACCTAAATTTTGCAGCAGGATAATAAGCGTAATCCCCTGAGTATATGACAACAGCTACATTTGATCAAACATGTTACAAGCAAAATTAGCGGAGACGATTTTCTTGGCTCTTCATTCCGATTATAAATTTTTCTTTTGAGCAGACAGACAGACTTCTGATCGTAATCCACAAAAGTACTGCCAACATGATTACGATTGCCAGATGGAAAAAAAAAGATCACATTAGCAAGAATCCTGCTTTTAGCTCTTAAAAAAGATATGCAGAAATATGAATGAATGCTAACCATCTGCCAGTTTTCTTTGCATGTTCAATTCCACATTTTCTTGTTTTTTTTTTGGGGGGGGGGGGGGGGGGGGGGGGGGTGTGGGGTTAGGTGGGGAACAAATTGATTTACATCCAAACCACCATCCCTTCATATTTCTTTTTCTCTTCGATGAAGTAAACCAGCTTCTATTATTTTGTCTGCACAATCATCTCAAGTACTGTCAGCAGTCTCATTAATCTATTTTTATATTGTCCATAGAAAGAAGCATCTCCAAGACCCTTTGCATCAGTGTACATGCAAGGGTAATAAATATTGTATAAAGCAGCATCTTCTTCGGAAAATGAATCATACATTTTTTTTTTATAAAGAAAGTCAATACTTTTGCAGGGTTTCTGCTGTACATGATCATTCTCAATTAATCCAGCTAAAGCTCTCCCCTTTTCGCTCTAAGAGATATAAATATTTTTGACAACAGTTTGATCGCTGTCAACTCAAAGTTAACTTTCATTCACCGGTGGTCCTTGCGTGTCGATTAGGAACGGAGAATACCCACTCCATCTCGCTACGGTGTGCGCTCTTTAAACTAACGAGTCGGGTGTAGAAACTGAAATGTGCTTGTGAAAGGTCTATCGGCTGACAAATATTTCCAAATAATTTCACAGGAGTATCTAGGATATGAAAGTATCAGATATTGTGCTTAGACTCTGGAATGTTTCAGTTTTTTTACACTTTTCTTAAAGCTTTTAGATTTATGGGTCACCATCCTGGAACCCAGATCGATGGGTCCGCCGTTACCATGGAAACATCCCAAATAGACTGGGATGATTATCATTGAAAAAAAGCCTCTAGTTACAAAAGCTATCAGAGATCTACATAGGAGGGAGATGGTGTACTTCTGGGATGTCGGCATCCTGTTCTCGTAATCCCTCACTTTTTCTCTCCTTGCCAGCCAGCTCGAGAATAGCCTGGGCCTCCGGATCTTTGTCCAGAATGCTCTTCTGACCACTGTCTTCATCTTCTGGATCCTGGATGAAATGGATGAAAATTAAAAACAAAACAACATCAGAAATAAAACTCCCAAAAAGTAGAAACTTTATAGAAAGTATAAAGCTTGCAAGCAAACAATGCAGTTTTCCCACAAGATCATTAAAATTAGAAATAACCCCTGCACCCCCCAGCCCCCCTTAGCAGTTACTTGAAACATTAAAATGAGTTGATGAAAAGCTATTCAACCACATTTTCAGGGCATAATTATAAAGGCATGCAACTTTCTCACTTGTGTAACCTGAAGTAACCTATGAAAACAAACATCATGATCCAAAGGTATTAACAATACTTTAATTGTACTTCGAAACTTCTTGTCAAATACTGCGACAATATCCTGGGACAATCTCCAAGACGAAAAATTACCCAGTGACATTCAACATGATCGCGAACATGGCCTTTGCTAGAAATATGCATTCCTCAGGAGAGGGGGGGGGGAAGGAGAGAGACATTCTTTCATTTCATTTATAGAGGTCTGTACATGATACCACTACAAACCCCAGAGAGAACTTACAATACGAATAAAGATCAATAAAACTGGGCCAAATGTTTGGGCAGCTGTTGAAAAGCTTCAACATGACAAAGAGAGTGACAAGAATCACCGTAGAAATGATTTTATAAAAAAGCTACAAGAGAAGCGAAAGCAGCAAAGTTTCCTTTATTATGACAAAACATCAGATGCAGAGTTTAAAGAATTTTTATTTGTGGTTTTAATTGATTTCGGGCCCGAGAGAGAAAAAAACAAGCGCCATCAGATCACCCTCCCGATCTTAGGTTGGAACTATCAATAGATATGAGTTTGAACTTTTACGTGACTCCACCTTTTTGGCTTGCAAGGAGTATCACCAACATTGGTGTTTGTCTAAGCTGCTGAAACATATGCAAGGGTTCTATGTGTTTCAAGCTATGCAGGAAATTGGACTGACTATAAAGTTTGAGTTTTATTTCGAGCTTTGATCAATCTTGATGGGATTTAAGCATTTGGTTCTCCTCTCCAATATTACCAACCGGGAGTCCGGGACCATGACCCCTTCCACTGGGTACTTGCCATATTATGGAGATTAAAACCAGCATTTTAAGTAGTTTGAACTTCGAAAGGAATTATTAAAGACGCCCATTATCTGAGCACTGTTTGACTTGTTGCACACATCATCAAAGCAAGTCAGTATACAATCAAGAAACTTTGTCCCAGTCTTTGTGTCCCAGATTCTTTGTCCCAGATTCTTGAGATAATAAAAGCAAGTTAGAGATTGTCGCATGTTGACCCCTGCTGACCTCAAATGACATTTGATTTCCAGCAAAATCAACAGCGGTACTCATCATGAGCAAGCCACATGTGAAGTATCATATGTGTTAGAAGTCCCCTTGACATGACACGCTTGCACGGTTTTCAGGTTTTACCCTGTTGACCTCAAATGTATTTTGTCCACCACACAAAACTGCAGACTTATTGTATCATTGGAACAATTTATCCCATGTAGAAACTTTCCCTAAGTTAAGATTATGAACTAGATATGACATTTTTCAAACTATTTTCACATTTTGACCCCTTCTAACCTTTAAATGCACCCACCCGACAGCATTATTTCTGACAAAATTGTAACTGAAAACTTTTGATTAAACAAAAAGTATGGCAGCAAAATTTCATCTTCCTAAATGTGTATGTTGACTGTCAAATAATGATTAAAACCAAATTGGAAAGTATAGTTTCAATATGTCACAGTAATGTGTTGACTGAGCACCCTCTTATGCTCTCCGATTAATGAACATACTTCTCAAAACTGAGACCGTAAGTGTCTTTACAGTTGCCGGATATAACTCAAGTAATGTTCTAATGGAAAGATCATTATGTTCCGTTCCCCTAGGGATTGTTGCCCGGTATAAACTGCTGTCTAATGTACGTCAAGAGCTGTTAATTGAGTCGTCACAAATGCAGATCTCTCTACGGAGTTTATAGAAAGAGTTCACTAGCAAGAAGTCAAATACAGCTGGTTGTATTTTAATGAAATGGTGGAAAGAAAAAGACAATGTTTCCTGATATTACATAAATAAGTCAGCGCAAACGACATTCTTAGTTTGTTTTGCTAACGCTCGCAATTAATGTTCCCAACCTCAAGAGAGTCTACTTAATTTATTGAAACTGAATATTAGGACTTAAGGGAAGCACACGATATATAATATATAGGTATATACACAGTAGGTATAGGTATGAGAGCCAATACGTAGGCCTAACCAAATTTGCATACAAGAATCTGGACAGCATTTAAGGCTAATCAGTACAGAATTACATTTTTTAGAGCAGGATGAAAACCTTCTTTTCATTTTTTCTATGAGGTATGACTGCAGTAACTACCTAACTGAATCTAGATTGGAAGTGGCTTTGTGTAATGTTCGTAACAAAATACAACAATCTACTTTGAGCCTGCAGCCAGCTTACTAGAGTAAAAGTAATTATATATGTTTTTAATCATTTCACATTTTGCTACCTTAAAGAGTCACTCCTAATCAATTATTACTTCAGGAATCTACCTGTAATATATAAGCCTGACAAATTAATTTTTGCATAGTATTTTCTTCCAGAACACAAAATGTGTCTAAACTATGGGGGGGGGGGGAGGGGGAAGTGCAAGGTTAAAACATGATGTTAAGTTCAGGAAGGATAAAGTAATATATGATGTTAATATTTATTGTCATGATACAAGTTGCCTGTTTCGTCATGGACCTTTATTTACTAAATATCAGCACAGACAGTATTTTGATAACTCACTGGTTTTTCGGCCTTGGGCGGAGGTCCGAGGGCCCAAGCTTCTAATACGTCCAGATCGAAGCTTTCCTCTGCCGAGAGTTGTGGACTATCAAATGTTGTACACCTGGGCGTCCCTTTACTATGCCCTTTGCCAAAGTCCTGAGATAAGTAGAAACCAAAGTGATAGAGCTGTCCACCCATACCCTGCGAAAAGAAAGAAAAGGAAGGAAAGAAAGAAAGTTAGTGAAGAGTAATATTTTTGGATCATAATCACATTTCTGGTCTTCCTGAAATCTGTGAACATTTTAGAAGAATTAATCTCTTCAATCCCCTCTCAGATTTTGGTCAACCTTGAGCTGCATAAAGTGATTCTGGAAGGAAAAAGTCTGTTGGTCCTTTAGAGGTGCATAAAGACTTTACCAGGCTATTAGGGAGAGTCTGTTGGTCTATCAGTGAGACTTACCAGGCTATTAGGGAGAGTCTGTTGGGCTATCAGTGAGACTTACCAGGCTATTGGGGAGAGTCTGTTGGTCTATCAGTGAGACTTACCAGGCTATTAGGGAGAGTCTGTTGGTCTATCAGTGAGACTTACCAGGCTATTAGGGAGAGTCTGTTGGTCTATCAGTGAGACTTACCAGGCTATTAGGGAGAGTCTGTTGGTCTATGAGTGGGACTTACCAGGCCATTAGGGAGAGTCTGTTGGTCTATTAATGAGACTTACCAGGCTATTGGGGAGAGTCTGTTGGTCTATCAGTGAGACTTACCAGGCCATTGGGGAGAGTCTGTTGGTCTATCAGTGAGACTTACCAGGCCATTGGGGAGAGTCTGTTGGTCTATTAGTGAGACTTACCAGGCTATTAGGGAGAGTCTGTTGGTCTATTAGTGAGACTTACCAGGCTATTAGAGTGAGACTTACCAGGCTATTAGGGAGAGTCTGTTGGTCTATTAGTGAGACTTACCAGGCTATTAGGGAGAGTCTGTTGGTCTATTAGTGAGACTCATCAGGCTATTAGGGAGAGTCTGTTGGTCTATTAGTGAGACTTACCAGGCCATTAGGTAGAGTCTGTTGGTCTATCAGTGTGACTTACCAGGCCATTAGGAAGAGTCTGTTGGTGAGACTTACCAGGCCATTAGGGAGAGTCTGTTGGTCTGTTAGTTAGACTTACCAGGCTATTAGGGAGAGTCTGTTGGTCTATTAGTGAGATTTACCAGGCTATTAGAGTGAGACTTACCAGGCTATTAGGGAGAGTCTATTAGTGAGACTCACCAGGCCATTAGGGAGAGTATGTTGGTCTATTAGTGAGACTTACCAGGCTATTATGGAGAGTCTGTTGGTCTATCAGTGAGACTTACCAGGCCGTTAGGTAGAGTCTGTTGGTCTATTAGTGAGACTTATCAGGCTTTTAGAGAGAGTCTGTTGGTCTATCAGTGAGACATACCAGGCTATTATGGAGAGTCTGTTGGTCTGTTAGTTAGACTTACTAGGCTATTAGGGAGAGTCTGTTGGTCTATTAGTGAGACTTACCAGGCCATTAGGGAGAGTCTGTTGGTCTATTAGTGTGACTTACCAGGCCATTAGAGAGAGTCTGTTGGTCTGTTAGTTAGACTTACCAGGCCATTAGGGAGAGTCTGTTGGTCTGTTAGTTAGACTTACCAGGCCATTAGGGATAGTCTGTTGGTCTATCAGTGAGACTTACCAGGCCATTAGGGAGAGTCTGTTGGTCTACGTTGAGGTACACATAATTGTCATTCTGTCCACTTGACTCAAAAATACCCAAAGCAGGTGAAAGCTGGAAGAGGAAACTTTGTGGTGAGCCTGGAAATTGCAAGAAAGAAAAAAAACATTAAACTGATGAAAACTGACCTTATCTACATGCTTTAGTGGTAACCATAATCCCATGTAGCAGAAACCCTAGAACAAGCATAATCAAATATTTAAGTTACCATACCGAATGACCATCCTTTCTCCAGTTAAGGTCAAAAGTTTTTGGGATAAATTGGGAGCTATCAGAGGGAGGAACAACAAAATTAATTTTCAATTTGTGTCCTAACTCTGAAAGAATTGCAATTAAATGTAGAAACTTCTTCTCATGTAATAGAATGGTTTGATACTTTTCATGTCTTACGATAAAAATTAGTAGAAACTTGTATTATTTCTGAATTTATCATGAAAGCAAATCCAGTCCTGGTACAAGCTGTCTAGACCCGGCAAAACCTTTACCTTGGCGGGTAAGACATCCTAGCGGCAACTCTGTCACATGAGCACAGTCACAGTCAAATTAGCATAATTGTTCAGAGAAGTGTGTCTATAGCTCCTTGGTCAGTGCTGACCATGGTACAAGATACAACTTGGAATAATCACTATGTTTGGTTTACTTTCTTCACTAGCTTTGCTTAGGATCATCTTAGAAGGGAAGCTGGTCCCTTCGCCCAACAACCATTTCGCCCAACTGCCATTTCGCCCAACCTTACCATTTCGCCCAACCTTGTTGGTCATTTCGCTAGTGAAATAGAAAAAGTGATATTATTCTGACTGAATATGAGTAAAAAAATGGTTGGGCGAAATGACCATGCTGGTTGGGCGAAATGACCATGCTGGTTGGGCGAAATGACAATGCTGGTTGGGCTGAAATGTCCATGCTGGTTGGGCGAAATGACCATGCTAGTTGGGCGAAATGGCAGTTGGGCGAAATGGTTGTTGGGCGAAGTGACCAAAAGCCTTAGAAGCACAGCATCCATGTAAGGGGATATGATTGATAATAATTATAATAATCAGCAGTTATTTTTTAAGACGCCTAAGCGACTACAAATTTTTTGGGAAAAAAATATGGATTACAACTTACATGTAGGGTGGCTTTCCAATTCAACATTTTTAACCCAAATTTGGTTAGTGTGAGGAAAATGTGGTATTCAGTATACATACCTGTGAAAGCTGGACCCAGTTCTAAGCTCTCCGAGACAAAACTTCCAAAGATGTTTCCGTTAGAATCTTTCACGACCAGAATGATGGGACCTTTATCTTTAATATGAGACAAGAATGTAGCAAAGCTGGCCCCGTGAATCAACGAAGAATATAAAAAGCGCCACTGAAGGCGAAGCTGATGAGGCAGATGGCGATTGAGGAGGAGCAAAGATGGGACGTCCAAAAGAGAAGACGTCTTTGTCCAAGGAATGTCCTGAGCGACAGGTAGTAGAGACGGTTGAGTCGTGAGTACGAAATCCACGTCTGCATCTGATGTCTGTTTTCGGTTAGATGAAACAGACGCGTGGGGAAAAAATGAATTAAAGTTGTAAGAAAATGGAGAAGAGAGACTAACGAGTGGAGAGTTTGGCTACATTTTTCTAATATCATGACCGGTAAACAAAAGGAAATAAATGATTGATGTAAACAATCACATAATACTACAAGGGGAACACATATTTTTACCCGATGGAAATCGTCTAGTGCTCATGAGAGACTTGATGATACGGGATCACTCTAGATAAAAACAAACAATCATCACTACATTTGATATAAAACAAAGTTACATAATCATTCCACATTTAAAGCAATGTGTTGATCCTACGTTTCATCACAGATTATTGCACACTGTGAACTCCTTCCATAAACCTGATAAAAATGTCAGTATTTCATATCTCATTAAAACACAAGAACCCCAAAACTATGACACTAGTGGTTTGAAAAACTGTCTTTTTCCTATCTCTGTATAAATATGTAGTTATAAGTTTCCAGATTTTGTTCTTTTTTAAAGATGGAAATTATTGTATAATACACTTTTGATAGTAAAATGAGCCTTATAAGTTAAGATTATATGGCTGTGCTACTCGCTTGATCAAATTACAAGGTTTACAAGGTTATGCTAACGATTAAAGCAAAGTCAGAGAAAATGTTGAAATTTAGATATGTGGTGCGGAGCCTTGGTATGCAGAGCCCAAATGTGCACGTTGCTTGCGATAGACTCTTCCGGCAAAGGTGGAACACTAAAGCCAGTGGATGTTGAACACGAGAATTAAGTGCTTACAGTACATCTTCTCAGAACTGAATTTTGTTCCCCCGTTCTCCCTACCCCCCCCCCCCCCCCCCCACCTGCCATGCCTCTTAATCTCAAGTCATCTAAGGCTTACCTCTGGGAGTGGTTCTGATTTTGTCTGGGAGAAACACAAGTAGAAGACGTGGGTGAACAACAACTGAAACATGGCAGTGTGTTGAAGCCAAGAATGGACCTCAGACTCCATGAGGATGCTAGGCTCCTCGGAACTGGATTCTAGGGCAGACAGAGGATTGAAAAAAGTCATACCTTCAACAGAAAACAAAAATGTTACATGAGACAACGACAATATTCTGTAACATACTGACACGACAGAGACCATCAGGGCTCTATCCCCTACCCTGTCCCCCACCCCCAATCTATCCTCCCCACCATGCCTACAAAAACAAGAAGCGTAGTGGGCAGAAGGTCGAAAAACATGTTACATTAAATTTAAAGACTTTCAGGTGTACAGTAACCTAGGCTGCTTTCCTTTTTCTTCTTCAATTTCTGCATAAATATTATTCCACAACTGATCATATGCATACTGTTGGTTAAGGATAATGGAAACTTGCCCAGCAGTTTGCACCACTTTTTCCTTTTTGCTGATATTTGCAAAATTTTGCTCATTACACCTTTTTTATTGCAGGATGTCTGGTTTTGTGTTTAGGTCATGGGATTTACTTGAGGATCTTTTTGCCAGGTAATGAATCTTTTTTTCCAAGTAATTAATCTTTCTTACCAAGTAATTTTACCTTATCATTAAAGCAGTGTAAAACATTTAAAAAGGGTAATGTATCCAGTGATATGAATATTTTGCAATATACTACTGTACTTAACTATAAACATAACCAATGTTGTCTAGCATATGTGGGCCCAGTCAATACGGACAAGCCAACATAGCCTGGCTCATGGGACAAGTTGGGAAAGTTGAGGCAACTAAACCAAATGTTTGACTCTTGTTGGCCAGTTTGTTTTTAGCATGAAGGTGTGTCATGCACAAGCTCACAAAAATATCTGTTGTATTCAGTAAATATTTATATACAGAAATAATTAATATGCTTAGGAACCTTGTCTATTTATAAATCATGAACATTCTGCAGCTGTACATTCTGCAGACTGTTTACATTATAAATGTGTCTTTTTAATAACCCCCCCATCCCCCGCCTCCACCCCCACCTAAATTAGCAACCTCAAAGATGTGGCTTTCAATGTTCAACCTGATTAAAATATTAAGGAATGGATGGCAGCTGTTTTGGAATATTGATTGATGCAATTTTTACACCATAATGGATTTAAACCACAATTTGATCTGAATAGTAACAGTTGGTTTTCGATGAATCACAGTTATCACCTTCTACGATTTCTTTAACGATGTAGTTAATAAACCTCTCGTTCTGTTCCTCCGTGGCTCCGACTCTCCAGCCTCTCTTCTGGTCTTCATCGGCAATGATCTTTTCGTAGGAAGTTAGAAGATCATCAACCAGCTGGAGATGGATCAATATCAATGGAATACCGAAGTTACAGACATGTTAAAACTAATAATATAATAGGATTATATATAATATGAAGCTGTTTTGAGACCAGCCAAAGAACACAACTAGACCCCCTAGATATAGTCTATCATTCAAATATATGATATGATATGAACGTGTTCTAGATCATGGCAATTTGTCCATGAAAGCAATATATACAGGAGTGTTAGCTCAGTGGTTAACGCCGGTGCCTTTCAATCATAAGGTCCCCGGTTCGAGTCACTCCCAGATTAATGTATGTCGTCCAGTTACAGAGTTGTTGACAATTAACAATTCAGAATCATGGACGTTAAATATGAATGTAAGAGACTGACTTCGGTCAGCTTGAGGCTTTGATAAGCCAATGATGGCTTCTTCGCGAGTTGCAGGAGGATCTAATATACATACAAATACAAAAATAAATAAATACATACATATAAATATAATATATAGAATTAAGGGACTTGTCTTGCTACACTCTTCATCCCTCTCTCAGTTGAAGCTATAATGTCTTCAGGCTAATATTATGGAAGAGATTCACAAAAGACATTGTCTTCGTAGTCATGTTATTTGATGGTGCTATGTCCACATAAAATGAGCATACTGTACATTACACAGGGCATATTTTACACAACATTCCATTTCGAGGTTTTAAAAATGCAAAGACAATATTCGATTGAACAAGATTTGTATCAGTACGTACCTCTGGTATACAAACCTTTCTGCACAAGTTACTAATTAAACTTTCCAAACATTACTTTGTGCATGATAATTTCCCTATCTTATAATTTCTTTGCTCATAAATTTTAAAATGATGTTATAATTTCCCAGTTACATTTCTGTCATGATTTGATGACACATGTAACAAATTATGTACAATGGGTGGACAGATGATGCTACATTGGAAAACAAAATCAAATCAAAAGGTGTTTAACCCCTGGTCAACCTCGCGAGAGGTCCTATGGGGGGGAAAACATAACCATTCACAAGACTATGTATACACTAACCTTTCTGATACCATCCCTTGGGATACCTTTAGTGGTGTCTGCATCAGTTGAGAGAGCAACGATGATGTGTCCCTGCTCCTCTACGGTACCTTTCATAGCTTTGCCCAAAGTGATGATAAAGGCTTCTTTGGATACGACCGCCTCCTCTGGTTGTTTGAAAGCCCCTTGATGCAACCACATCTGGTTGAAAAGTCGTCTGCTGAGCTCAGTAGGAATCTTATCTCTAATAAATTTCTGTAGAAGTGAAAATTAATTTTTTACGTACAAGCGTTGTTTCCAAGTTAGCATATCTACAACTCTGGGGCCATCTAAGTAAATTGTCCTGTGATTTAAGAGATTTGTCAGTTGTAAAATTTATAGGGAATTTTCAAGGAAATTTTGTAGGCTAGTATTAGTGTAATTGCAGTTGTCCTAGGAGTGTATCCAATCATGTAGTCCCAGGGGTACGTGTATCTAATCCTGCATGAAGCAGTATTATCATTTTGCTTTAGAAATGCCTACAAATTTATGTGAGATGAGCATAGTATAGCCAAGGTTTCATATTAAAGGTAGTATGTATATACGGAGAGCCAAACGTTCCATAAATGTCGAAAAAGAAAGTGAAGTGTCCAAGTTAATATATATATGTCTAATTCGATATCAGCATGTTACAATTCCATATGAACATGCCCATCAAAATGGTATTAATCATGAGAAAAGAGACAAGGATAATTCATTTTGCGGTACACCAGTTAGACATTGCGGTGTCCCAAAATACTAATTACAGCAACTTTATGATGTACCGGGGCCCATGCAGGCAGCAACCAAAAAAGGCCTGTGGCCCACACATGATTCATTTATGTGAAATGAGAGCAAGATGATTCTTAAAGTGGCATTGGACCCTTTATACATTGGAGAAACCAAAAAATACCATCTACGACTTTTATCTGTACCGGGCCTCAGGCAACAGCCATAAAGGGCCCATGGCCCACACATGATTTGATTATGTTAACAAAAGCAGGATAATTTTTTTAGAGGTGTTGGCCCTATTGGACATTGCGGTATCCAAAAATACCAACGACTTCATTTTTTAACTGTAACGGGGCCCATGCATGCAGCAACCTCAAAGGCCCAATTGCCCACACAGGAATTAATCATGTGAAAATAGACAAAGGGCCCCAAACTTGCACTAAGGCTTCAACGTGATCCCTGTGGCTTGAATATTTTATTTCCTTCTCTCAACATGCTGACACAAGTTTTGGACATTCTCATATAAATCTTGACATGCTGACACAAGTTTTGTGCATTAACGAAACGATGGCGCGCTCCGATGTGCCAAAATTATAGCATGACGTCAATATTGTATCTACTGTAGCAAGCAATGTTGACATGACCAATGTAGTAGTGGCATGCTGTTACAAGTTTTCGACATGCTGATGTTGAATTTGACATGTTGATAGACGTAATGACATATTGGTATTTTGTTTCGACATGTTCATCTGGAATTGTAACATGCTGATATTGAATTAGACATATATATATTAACTTGGACACTTCACTTTCTTTTTCGACATTTACGGAACGTTTGGGTCTCCGTATGTATAGGCCCTAAATTATTGCATGCTTTAACTGCAAGAAGTTTTCAAAAAGTACTTTCCTGGGGGTCTTTGTTCTCCAAATTGTTCCCAGACATTATAAATGAACACACAAGATGACTGAATGTCCCAGTGAGGTACATTATTTATTTTATTCCAAGCTGGTAATAAAACCAGTTTAAGAATTTTGACCGAATGTGACCATATTTGAATATCTGGCATATTTGGGGCCAATACAGTGCACCTTTAAAGGGTGTGAAGACTCGCGCAAAAAGAAACGTCTAATGCCGGTACTTTGACCTAGTTTCGAATGAGGTGTAACAGAAGTTTTAAACTACACCATCGATCCCAGAAAATACACGCACAGCTTGCTACCGTCGGTAGGTAGACACTAGTTTACAGTCAGTACATGCAGCTGCGGTCAATACCCACAGCACAGTATACAAACGATACAGCGATGGACATCTCAGGTCCAGCTAAAGATATCAATTAAGGTATCACGTTTCATTACTGTCTGCATTTTGTAGCGCCACCAACAAACGTCACTTGCAAGCAACAGAAAGTTAACTTTTTCAGATGGCCGCACGCGGTTTGAGGCGAGTCTTCAATGCCTTTAAACCCCACCTTCCCTTAGGCCTACTCATTACCATGGCATGAACACCCTCAAGCTCCTTGCCCAATGGCACATCACACACTAACTGTAGATATGTCGAATGGAAGCAGCCACTAGGTTGAAAAATGTGAATAAAGAAACTACATACCTCCAGCTGGGTGAAGGTGAAGCCTTTATACGATGCTTCATACGTTTTCTCTTCAGCTTTCGTAGAACAGATTGCTTCAAATGACTCTTGTAATTCATTCTGCTCCCCAGCATTGAATAGAGTTAGGCTTGCGTCGTACTCCGCCTTCAAACCACCATGTACACCTTTATCAGCACTGCTGCCAGAAGCACCCATGATTACTTTCTGTGTCTTTTGGGTACCTCGAATATAAACTTAGTTCTTTCCACTCGAATGGCAGAAGAATATTTCCTCCGTGATAAATTCAACTTGTTATTGCATGTAGGCTACGACTATACGAGTATGTTGTTGTTTACGCACTGTATGCAATATAGGCGCAAGTCAGGGTTGACTTTACTGTTTAGTTGGAAATACTGTATACAAACAGTTTCCGGAATCAGCGAGTCAGCTGATAAGTGACCTTGACCTGACCATTCTAGCAATTTCTATAAAACATCCAAACTTTGGCAATTGCTGTATTATTATACCTCGTTTCTGGGTTATGCCTGCTTGAACCTTCTTATAAGATAAATAATTGCTCACTAGGCTACTGTAAATGGTATGTGCAAATTTCTCTTTGACAGCAAAGATAATAGGTGCCAAAGTCCTGCCTGTGAACGTTTGGCATTAACTTCCCATCCAAGAACGCTGACCCTATGCATTAGTATGAGCTGAATATGAACCCCAGTAGCATTCCTTGAAAAATATATCTCCTCCCCCCCCCCACCCCACTTCACTAATTTTCAGATACTAACCAAGTGGAATTTGTGGAAAGCAGTTGTCAAATGCAGCAGTGTGCCTCAGCCAGAGTTCAAAGTTGAAGAAATAATGAGTCTTTTGACAACAAGTTCATTCTTGGGTTTCAAATCAGGTAATTATTCTTCATAGTGATATAGTAATTAATTCAAAGCAATATATAACACTCATGTATTCTCCACCATTCTGACCATCTAGTCAGATTCCTCTCTCCCTCCCTACCCCCATACCATCCATTTCCCATACCACTTCCCTCCCTGTCCTAAACTCTCATTCTAAGAGTAATCAAATTTCGAAAATTGCTTTCTTGCAATAGCAAGTGATGCTTGTTCATCTAAAACTGAGGGTTGGCGGAATAACTTTTCATGCACTTTGCCAAAACAGAGATCCGCAGTGTGGTATATGATCCCTTTTATTCGGGAAGTAAAATCTTGCAGTTATGCATATGTAAAGCCATCATCTTTAATGTGCTAATAAAAATCAAATAATTATCATCTAAGGTTACATGTTGTCACATGGCAGTAATGATGTAACTTTCCATGGTGAGGTACCGGTACACAGCAGTGAGGGCATGTTACCAGGCAGTGGATGGAAATGAGAAATATTTCTTTCTTTAGTTTATATAACTGCTTACATATTTTACTTCATGCACTCATGGCCCTCAAGTTCTAAGTCCAACAATTTAGGGAGGGAAGGGGTAGGGGGGAGCTTGAGGATACAATGTTATAGCAACATTCATCTCACAACAAAGTCACTTGTAAGGCCATTTTTTGTGTTATCGTAAATCCTACTAGTTACTATATAGTGTCAACTCTTTGAATTGCGGTCAGGCAACCATCATTGGCTTCATTTACCAACTTAGAGTGTCATGTGAAAACAGCACAATCAAATTCCTATACTTGCTCTTTACTTCATTAAGTCCAACAGGAAGACAATTCAAGTAACACAAAAGGAACACACAAAAGAACACAACATAGTGAGATATATAATAAAACCAAGCACACAAAACTGTATTCATTTGTTAAGTATGTTTCTGCACATGAACATGTGCTCAATGTGACCTTTGACACAAAGATCACAAAATTTCCAAACAACAGTAGAAATATCACTCTAGGAAAGAATGCCACATAAGTCAATCTAGATAATATGAATATTCAAATCCACTACTCAAACCACATTCGTTCAAATCGGCTGTCCCACAGTGTGTGTGGTATGCATAAATATCTCCTTCTCATCCTGAACTCCTTTCAATAAACCAATATACATCAAAGACAGATACAATCATTTCCTGACAATACCTCTATTTTTCTTTATTAAAAACACCTAAACAAACAAGGGGAAAAAAATGATAATAATACTTCAGATGAATTTGAGGGCTATCGTAGGGTTTTTGCAGTTTTCATTTACTTTTGAATATCTTTACGACTCAGATGTAGTTTTCCGGAACATTTCTGAAAATGGAAGTGATATCTAAAAATCGACACTTTCTTACATTAAAACATCTCTGAAATATTCATAATTTACTGTACAAGCATTATCTCATTCTCGCCACAACTTGGACAAATCTGAAGTGATCTTTAGTGGTGAAAAAGTGGTTCGGGAAAACGCCATTTTCCGTAAACGGAATCGTTCTGCGTTTGAAACAGAATAGTGTGTGCTTGACAATATAATACCGGTGCAGAACGACCGGTAAACATCAGAGGGTTGAGTCTCTAAGTATCTCACGAACGATGTGAGGATCAAGGACCGGACATATGTCCAAAACTAGTAGACCCTCTCTGGCTCTCTCTCCTCTATCAATATTACCACACAGGAAGCTAAGATTCATTAGGGGTTAATTTGGTGGTCTGTAGGCAATCTTTCTTGATTTCATGACTGTCCATTTGTGTCTCTTCAAGTAGTAGGCGGCGCTGATCAGGAGGGAGAAGATCATCAACATCTGTAGGACAAAGTATCAAAAATGTCATCAAAACTTGGGAAAAAAAGGGAAAAATTTTTCATATCGCACACTACCATCACAATGGGTGATAGTAGGTATATTGGCCTAGTGTTTTATACTTCTGCAATTCCCAAACCACCGGGTTTGATCGGAAATGAGCTTTCTTTCTTTGTCCTTTTTTTTTTAAATATCTGTTACGAACATTTAAAACAAAGAACTAAAACTATTAGCTTTGTTTAAAGTATTTGATTGCATTCCTAATTTACTCTACAAGCGTTATCATATTATCATATTTGCCTCAATTTGCATAAATCTGAAGTGATCTTTGACGTTGAAACAGTGGATCAGGAAAATGCCTTTGGCTTTAAGTGGAATCGTTTGGTGTTTGAAACAGAATAGAATTAAGGACCAAGAAATAATTATACGATTTGTTCTCTTCATAATATCTGATAGTGAGAGAGAGTCCAGAGAACTCACAACCAGATGTATTTACTGTTTAGTTTTTGACTTTTCAAGAGTTCCTTTCAGGTATATTACATATTGGTTCATCTTTTCAACCACCATCCCTTCAAGGAATTGCAGTACACAATCTTTTCAAACCTGACACATCGTTGACCTCACCAGGTCAAACTCTTTTGACAGTGCCGCACCTGATACATGTACAATGCTGCATTAACAATAACTGTAGTATGGTAGCCAAACGTTAACGTTAGGACTAGGCTGAATTTGACACCAATTTAAAAAAAAAAACATTTTTAGAAGAAACGGTTGAAAGTTTTGAAATTCTAATAATTCTTCATTAGTAGTGCTGTGCGCGATCCTGGTAGTCAAGTGAATCCCAGTATCCCGATCCCTGTATTGACTAGTCCCGATCACAGTGCAACATGTAAATACTACCGCGAGTGTAAAAACAACCGGTTATTACATTCGTTTTGGTATCATTCCCGGGAATCACGGACATAAGAAAAATATCTACCCGTTACAATTTGAAATAAAGCAAAGAAAACACGTTATTTCTGATGTCTGTGTTCTTAGTTTGAAAAACATACTGATCAATTTACTTACTGGCCTAGACCTATGATTTAACAAATCAACTTTTTACGTAGTAATTTGGACCTAGGCTACACCAAATATCTAACGTTACTTGGGATTAGCATGTTGCAGGACCTCAAAGTTATTCTGAAATTTTTGTTATTTATTCTTCCTTATACAATGGTTGTGAAGGTTGCCATGTATCAAAACTTTCCACATGTGTTTCACCTCATTTTGATAAAATAATTATAAGGATGTAATAAATTTTGAGCCAAAACCACAGGGAGTGTATCCAGCTTAAATCCATCTTCGCCCGGGACTGTATGTTATTACAGCCTAGAGTACGGTAATGGTGAAAAAACATTGCAGTACGGTACTTGAGATTTGATGCTGTAATGGAATGATTTCGTTTATTATTGCGGAGGGTTCCATGATGTCATTTATAGTTATCTTTGGCTACTTTTTATTTTTAAAAGAACTTTTTGTACGAAAGACGGATGTTTTACTTATTGAAAGTATTTTTTCTGGAGAAAACGACAGCCAGTTAACCATATCAATAATTCTGTATTTTCTCATGTACTTAGTTTATAATCCGGTATTTACATAGCCCCTATGTTACATTCTTCTTGTCTGAAGTTCCAAACACGTGGTGACTAGTTGATTGTTGAAAACTTTTCATTGTGAACTTTTGAACTTGAAGGGTTGCCCTATTCCAATATCATGGAATAGAGGGAAATCCCAAATTTCTGTTTGTTTACTGATTACGGGGGTTTTATCCACGTGCGAACATGTTAATCTAATATAGTACGTCGAGTATGAATAAAGGATGGTGTGGGGAGCTTTTTTTCCAAGGTTAGTGCTTTTCTTTTTGAAAGTGTCTGTTAAAATATAGGCGGCCTTAACATAGTGTGTTATTTTGGATGTTTTACTTTTGAAAACCGTGCGTGTAAGAGTATGTAGTTGGCCTAGGCTATAGATGCCATTGAATGAATGACATTGACAGTCTCGTAACTAAGTGCTTTGAACCAAAGATGAAATGTTGAGGAAAATCCCGGTAGCAGTTACGATACCAGGATTCATGTTGCAACACTAGTGGTTGTGTGAAATTTGCACTACCGCACAACCCTATTCATTAGCGAAATAATAAGCCATCCCTTCATAAACAGTAAACGTCAAAAGATTGGGCTAGACATTGGTAATCTGACAGTATGACTTTTCAGTGTAAAATCAATTATCAAAACATGCAAAAGACAATTTATTATAGTCATTGTTGTAACGACAGGAATTTTGAAAGTTATGACCAGATTTTCAGTCCGTCTTAAAAAAAGAAAGAATTCCCCATAAAAGTTTTTGTTTTTGTGACAAAATGCGAACCTTGCTCCAAGGTCATGGAGGGTGACACCACTTTAGCATTTTACCAAATTGTGGTCTTAAGTTACAAAGTAATCTGCAATCCAGAGAACTTGCAAAGCTGATTCGGGTCGTCCAAAGAGAAATTTGGTGTTCTCGGACCATTGGGCGACCATTAACATTCTATCCTGCTTTAAATGTTACCAGAGATGCCAACCTCTTGACACAAAAAAAACAGACTGAATATCCTAAAAAAATTTGGGAGAGAAAAATCAGAATTTCACGAAAACTTGAAACTACAACTGGCCCGTTGGCCCCGGGCCAGTAAAATGTCAGAAAAATGTTTTACTGGTAAGAACGGGCAAGTAAAATGTTTGCTTTTTCGTTAACATTTAATGAGAAAATTGTAAAGCTGCCGATTCCGCGTATTTCCCGCCCATGTAGGCTCGTTGTTCAACGTGTTTGTCGAGGTTTGGGAGGTTACTTGTACATGTTTCTATGCGATTCCGCTTCCTTTTCTTTTGAAAGATGAAAAATGTATTTTCAAGAAGCAATATCGTATTATCGTATTTCACTTGTTTTATAGTACTAAATACGATAAAATCGTACTGGTTGGCATCTCTGTGTTACTGCACAATCCACTCATTCTAATGAAATGAATACATTTCGTATTATTATAATCTCTTTGGCTGAAAATTGGACCCCGTCCTTCACTTCATAAAACTCTGTGTTTAACATGTTAGACATATCAGACTGTTGTTTTTCCCTGTTTTTACTTACCTTGAGACCCATCCGTTTTCTCTGGTCGTGTTCTGGTTCCGCAGCCCACCTCAAAAACGTGCAAACATCTTTAGTTAATTGTCCTAATGTTGCTGGCGTCCCTGTGAAGATACAAAAAGTTTAAGAGCTCCTGATAACTATAAACAACCCATCTTACCTGAACCCTTATATGAAAATCAAGAAGTTTAATATTTTCTCTAGAGTGGAACATCCCTTACAGTAGCTAGAAATTACAAGTGACTTTCTTTCTTTTGTTTGTAAGATAACAGAGAAAGGATTAACTGGCTATAAAGAACATCAATTTATCTGGTGAGAGGAATGAAAGGTTTGGCTAAAACTGAATTTGAACTGGTGAACTTGGTCCTGTCCTGACTTCAATTGAGCCATCCAGTATAAAGTTTGGGCCAACCTATATTCACCAGTTCACTGAGCCATCCAGCATAAAGTTTGGGCCCACATATATTCACCAGTTCACTGAGCCACCCAGCATAAAGTTTGGGCCCACATATATTCACCAGTTCACTGAGCCATCCAGCATAAGTTTGGGCCCACCTACATTCACCAGTTCACTGAGCCATCCAACATAAAGTTTGGGCCCACCTATATTCACCAGTTCACTGAGCCATCCAGCATAAGTTTGGGCCCACCTACATTCACCAGTTCACTGAGCCATCCAACATAAAGTTTGGGCCCACCTATATTCACCAGTTCACTGAGCCATCCAGCATAAAGTTTGGGCCCACCTATATTCACCAGTTCACTGCGCCATCCAGCGTAAAGTTTGGGTCCACCTATATTCACCAGTTCACTGAGCCATCCAGCATAAAGTTTGGGCCCACCTATATTCACCAGTTCACTGAGCCATCCAGCATAAAGTTTGGGCCCACCTATATTCACCAGTTCTCTGAGCCATCCAGCATAAAGTTTGGGCCCACCTATATTCACCAGTTCACTGTGCCATCCAGCATAAAGTTTGGGCCCACCTATATGCTATTTGCACTTTCAAACAAAACTTGTACCACAAACAACATAGAGCACTGCACTGAATTAAGAATAACAGTTGTTAAACTGTAGGAGATACTATCTATCGAACTCAAAACCATTAGGTTTACTTAAAGCGTTTCCCAAATGGAACATCGACTACGATGTTGACATTACAGACCACCTACCTTTGAGTAAGGATGAATATTCCGGGTACACAAAAAACGTTTACATTTCAAACAACCGTTCACAAAGTTAGGAATAAGGTACCGAGATCGGGTTTACAACTGACAACGTACCACATCTTCTTCTTTCCGTACAAGTGGGACACTGTCTACCAACGGCGTAATAGAACCATTAAAATAAATGTACTTACCATCCTCATACTCCAGAATTTCATTGTAAAGAGGCGGGGCCATTCCGATTGCACCTCCGGGGAAGTAAGGGTTGTAGTATAACTCATCCCTGACATCCACTCCAGCAGGAGGATCGCAGTAACCTGTTAGTAGCGCAAATATGTAATCCTCTCCTCCGTGCCTCGCCAGTGCTATGTAACTGAGGTCCGGGGGCAATGCACCTGTCGTCATTGAGAAGGAAGATTAATGATATTTATTTTCAAATAATGCAAATACAAATAGTTCAACACATTTAATGAAATTTAGGCACATGTGAACCTGAAACCAAAAGCACACCCCCTTCTGCCACTCCCCCCCCCCCCCCCCCCCCCCCAAAAAAAATATATGCATATACTTCCTTTTTATGCTCCCCATTTTGTGCTAAACCACATCACATCAGTGCTAACCGATTCAGTAAACCTGACATCCACACGACACTTTTGTAATGTCTCCTTCAACAAGACTCAAGTTTCTGGAATATGTACATGACATCCACTTTTGTCAAACACATCCCCTACTTTTGTCACAATGGTGGTTACCAGTTTTGTCACAACGTTCGCTCAATTTTGTCACAAATTTACAGGTCCCCACTTTTGTCACAGACATTGCCCACTGTTGTCTCAACCTTAGCTGAGTTAAAGATGGTAAGCAAATCAGGTCATTCATACACTTTTGGTGGACAACAGTGGATACATCATCGTGTATCTGAGTTTCAGTAGAAATTAATTGACAAGCTAAATATCCAAACAACATTCTTTACTTTCCTGCTTGTAGGCTCATGTACTTATTATTATATTTTCGTCGACACCTTCAACAATCACCATGCCGTTACTGTTCATCACCACCACTTACCACCACGATGAACGCTATGGGCTTACATTACCTATCCCTTGACTCCTTCATCAAATACAAGCTCTCCATACAAATAGCCATGTATTGACTCCACTCAAAGAAAAGAGGATGAGAAAAGAAAGGTCTAACATCTGTACTCACCGGCGTTGGCTGCTCTTGCTTGCTCGTCATTTTCATACGGTCTTGGGAAGTAATCTGACAGTTTTCCCGGTCTATCAAACAAGTTCCCTTCTTCATCTGGACCATCCTTAAACAGGTACTGTTACATAACAATGCAAAACAAAAGCAGATCATGAAATATTATCACAATGGAGAAGTTTGCTTCAATATGTTCTCAGTTAGTCATGTTACATAGCAACCATACACCACCTAGATTATGTATAATGAGTCTCAAAGTTCAGTTTGAAGATCAACCACCATTCCTATTATATCCAACCAAATAACCACCCCTGTCACTAAGAAACACATACAACCATTTGAGGTACATGGTCAGGACTTAATTTTTTCCTTTCCTATTGGATGCAACTAGAGCTGTTCTTGATTCTTACCCAGGGGTGACCAATTTCTTCACATTTGAAGTGCTCTGTCTTACCTGCAATAAAACATTTGTCTTGTTTGACATCAAATTTCAGACCACACTTATGCGAGTACATTGTCTGTCACTCTATGAGTATGCTTACAGGATTCTTTCTTTGCTGAGTAGGAGTAACAGTTAAACCCCATGAGTACAATTATGGACTTGTACTCTAGTACCAGTCTGGTTCTGATGACCATTAAAGGGAGGCCAGGTTGTTTATGGCAAAACTAAACAGACTACAGGGCGGAAATAAGAGCCAAATACTAACCTCTTCAGCTATGACTTTAGCTTCTTCTTCCGTGTGGGTGACACCGATCAAATTCCTGAATGCCAGATACTTCATACTATGACACGTAGCACAAACCTGTCTGTATACTTGGTAACCTCTTCGAATACTGCGAACAAAGATTTCAATTCATTACAAGAAAATAAAGTAAGTCGGTTATTCATTTTCAAGGTCGAGATGGCATGTATGTACAGTATGCTCAGTCATGTCAAAAGTGTATTCTTTAATCTAAGCACCTAGCACAATGTTATGCTCTGTATATCAAATCCATTCCCCCCTCCCTCCCCCCCCCCCACCTGATATCATACAAGCCAAGAATAAAAATTAATAACCTCTTATGATCCAGTGCATTGAAGACACCATTGTGACCCCAGTCGAGGGAAGGAGGGTGCACGTTCTCATCAGCATTGACGGACACATGAAGAGCCGTCACCACACCAGCTCCACCCGCTGTCAGAGCACCGAAGGCTCCAAGAAGCTATCAAGAACAATATTAAGAGGGGAAAATAAAAATTAAATTTAAATGCTAATTTCATATTTCTCAAAGCATGAACAAGGTAAATATGATTCCTCTTACAAGATGCCCTGATGAAATTAATGCTCACATGTGATGAAACTGGTACTTAATTTTCTCGTTCTTTCGAGCCTACAGTGTTATAAATGTGTACAATATCTGAAAGAAACTTTTGGATTACAGGACCTGTTGAGGTATACAGCAACCAAACAAATGCAGTACATGAACACAATTCTGCAATGTAAATACCTTTAGACCACCCTTTGTTCCATCATTTGCTATTGCTACGATATATTAATGGCATAGAGTCTCATATAAAATTGTAATAGGCAGTATCTTCAGAGGATTTGAGTAATTTCTGAACTTCATAAAACCAATTAAAAAAACATTTATCAAGTCTCATTGGTATTTCTTAGCATGTTATAACACTACTACAAAGGACTCATAACATGAACATTTATTCTTACATTGAGAACCCACCTAAATGACACAGAATTTACACAAAACTTGAAGCAAACTGATTTTATCACACATGACTTCCCAAAAGAGATAAATAACAAACACATGGAATAATTTAGGGTTCATATTATATGTGGTAGTTTTGAACACTCTGAATTTGGTCTTTTATGAAGTGTTACATGGTGACTGTGTAAAAAACTACAATATGTCATTGTACTTGTAAAGCAAAATTTGGCCATATTCTATCGCAATGAGCTATGTGATAACAGGACATATTATGCCCCAATATATTGTTTGAACTCTTGAAAACTTGGAGTACTGAATCAAGGCAATTCCTGCATAGTTTTGAAATGACTTACCACTTTCGATCCCCGTGATAATCTTGCAAACATCACTCTGTAATAGAATTGTGAGAACAATTTTCAATAATTTCTACCTACATCAATATTTTTCATCAATTTTGTATAATTTGCAAGTTGATTAATTTTTTTATCTCTGCAAAAAAAAGTAAGGAGGATTTGGACTTGCCTTACGTCATCTTTAAACAGTAACTGTACCATACAAGTCATGGACAAGAAGCATAAAATGCCAAGGCTTATCCTAGGCTACACACAGACTGAAAGACCACCATATTTGATCCAAACTGCAGTGGACTGTTAACCTTACCTATCCCCGTAACATTGAAATAATCACCAAGCATTATCTTTTTCTAGAACAGTTTGTTGATATAGCAGATAGGAAATTGTTCCTACCAAAACATGTTTGTTCATACTAACTATGGTGCAAATTGATCATTAGAGATGGAACATTTGAGATGATCATTAGAGATGGAAGTGTAATATACATCAATTCAATCACAAGAAGTGGCCTAACTAACTCTAAATAGTCTAACTAAAATCAAGCTGCATTTCTGTTATCCTTTAAGGCTTAATTTGGATGGATACATCTGGCCTAGCGTAGAAACCAGTTTGGCCAACTAGCCTATAGCCTAGACTGTTTTTCATCACATTTGGTGATATTTAACTAGAGTAGCCTATAAAACTAACTATAGCTATGAGACAACACTGGAAATCCCTTGGTTTACCCACTTTGTATAATCATCAGTAGGGCTAGAAGCCTGGTACTGGCCTACCCTAGACTGTAGACCAATAAGTTATAGGCCTAGCTTACAGTACTTAACTGTAGTTTTACCTTCCTTGCATAACAATTTTGAACCTATACAATTGCCTAACATAAGAAATTACCGATAGGACAGCCTGAACTTCTGACAAACCCAGGGTTAAATTGATACACAATTTTTGACATTTTAACAAGCAATCTTAATTAAAAAATAATAAAAACTGAAAAGATAGTTGTATTGAGGATCGAATCCGCGAAGATCTGACTTAGCTTACTTCTTTTTTCAGCCCTCCACTGTGTGAAAATGTTTGATCTACTTTCCGCTAGCCCTCACTCTGACTGAGACGAAAGTCACGAAATGGCAATTATTACGTATATCATAGAGATCAGTAATCACATTGCAAATGGAATTACTATAAATTAAGAAGGGGATATCAACAAATGAATAGCATCGTAAATTTTACATACTGTGATATTAATTTTAGTCTTTTTGATGAATTTTATGTAATCATCTTATTGAAATGGCTTTTCTAAATATTGGCTTTATGTAAAGGTTATGAAGGTAATTTTTGTTCTTTTCGGGCTACAACACTTGCAAGCCTTCCTTGCGTAAGAAAGGTGGCGCTAAGTACAAATCATTTGATCGCGCCTAATTCACCAAGCCAGCTGAAGAAAAGCAGAAGTAAAGCTGCATGAGCCAAGGGGAAGTTACCATGCAGTGGAGTCATCCATGTACCAGGGAGTTGGTTCCATAATAACTCCATGCATGTACTATCAGCAGAGGCGGACTGGGTCTTAAAACCGACCCGGGTATTTTTCACCTAGACCGGCCCATTATTCAATCATTGATATGTTACTTTCATAGTGATCGCCGTCCTGGCCAGGGGTCTAAGGGGTGCAAAATGGTGCTATATTTCTCAATTTTGTACGTTAAAATTTATAATACTTTAAAAAAGACCCAAAAATCATTTTCCAGAAGCAACACTTGATTTAACTGAGAACAAATAAAAACGTAAACAAAAAAAGACAAAAATATATGTTTTAGACTGGATTTTATTTAATTTTTCAAGCACTCTGTGACAACCGTTTTGCTTGAAGAAAAAAAACCCTAAATAACATCCACTAAAACATATATGTTCAATAACACGTGCACATGTAATGTCTACGAGAGTAGGAGCCTACGCAGTTCGCTGCCTCTGGAGTATCCACACCATCCATGATATTTTCAGTGTCAAGTTTGGCCAAGATCCTTTTTTTCCTCAGTGTTGACCACTGTTCTCCAAGGCTTCGCAGTTCTGTATGTAGTTGTTCCGCAGTGACAGCAGCATCAAATCTCAGCAAATATCTATGCAGCTTTTCCATAGCTCCTGATGGCACTTGACCAAAGTTCCTTGGGTGAAAAAGTGTAAGATCAGCATAGAATGACGTGACGTCCCTCTCTACACGTCCCTCTATAATATACACATGCGCGTATCCAGGACGGGGTGCTGGGGGCGCGCGCCCCCCGGGTAAGAAAAAGAGGAGAGAAAAAAAAAAGAGAAGAAAAAAGGAGAAAAAAGAGGAGAGGAAGGAAGGGAAAAGAAAGAGAGAAAAAGGAGAAAAGGAGGGAGAAGAAGATAAACGCCAAGACACCGGGAAGAGAAAGTTGAACAGTCATAATTAAAACGCTGATCCATATTATATTCACAGGGTAGCCAGTGACGGATCGAGGATTTCGGAAGGGGCGTGCGCCTCACCCTACCCTTAACACCGAGAACTCCAATTTTGACGTTTTTCATTTTTCCTCTCTCACTAATGTACATATACTATATATGGTCTATCATAACGTGTGTGTGTGTGTGTATGGACGCCTTAAACAATTGTACAATTGTGCTATGTGGCTGGTCTCCAACTCGACCGAGTCGTCGGGGAACATGACGCATTTCGGTGTTAGACCAGGATCTATATGCCAACTGCACTAGACCTACGTCCTTCGATGCAACATTGCCATCCAGAGATAAAATATTAAACACTCCGACCTGAATGCTAATTGTTACCCCAAACCTAGTACCGTAACTCGAGAAACAACATCACTCGTGTCCCTGCTGATGACAACGTCCAGTGTATGGCCATGGACATTAGTGGGTTCGCGAACATGCTGTTGAAAGCGTATCATGGGCGGGGGGGGGGGGCGGACGCACCCATCACTTCTTGAGATTGTTCCCATCTGCATGAAAACGCGCGCCCATAACCCTACGCCCACCCTTCTAATCGCTTCCCGATGAGTTACGAAACTTATTTAATGACCTTCGCCCGTACCAAGACCTCGAAAAAATCCGGCAACACACCACTTCATCGATAACAAGTGATCGGGTTGTGTATTAGTGACGTCTAGAGGTCGTGCACTGACCTACATGGAGTGTGACCACTCCCGATTTTGCAATTTCCCAAGATCAGGCCCCGAAAAATCCCAAGAGATCCCAAGGACACTGTACTGTATGGATATCTAGCAATATAAAGTAATGAAAATCCCAAGATCTTCTCTAAACTGAAGGCAGATAGAGAATCGAAGCCTTCAGTGTGTAATGAACTTGAAATTGTGCGTCTTTCGAAATGAAAAGAATGTGGGGGCACAGTAGCGTAACTCCTATGGGCTCGCACCGTGCTGAGCCCGGGCTCCGATCAAAGGGGGCCCCCGCTATACTGATGCACAGAAAAAGGGTACCTCATTGGATAGCGAGGGCCCGTTTTACTGGGAAAGAAAAACTCATGTAAGACTGCACAAGACAATATACATATTTTCACGTGATACGGAATACGGACATCATGATCATGGGCCCATTGGGTATTAATGTATGTATCGAGCTAGTTGTGTTATTCATTATTATAATGAAAACAAAGTATATAACTTAAAACCCAATTCCAGCCAATGTTGTACTGAGTACAACATCGGGACATTTGATCTTTTGGAAAACTCTAAAACAATAACCCAACACCCCACATACTTGAAACTGCGCTCATTAGAAGAAAAAGCAGTGCTTTCATATAAATATAATAATAAAAGGTAAGAATAAAGATGCCTTCGATGTATCTGGTAAGTAAAAATGCACAGGAAACAAGGCTTAGATGGAGACAAAGTTTCAGCCGAAATTAGGCCTATGCTTAGGTTTGATTACTGTATTTATACAGTAGTCTCCATTATACTCCATACATCAGGGGGGGGGGGGCCTTGCCCACCCCCTGGAAAATTTAAAAAAAAATAAGCATTTGACATTTGAAGGATTTCCCCAACCAACAGTTCTCTAGTTGTGTTCATTGCATACTGACCCATAATGCATTACTGAAATTATTGAAAGTCAAAATCCTAACACATTGAGATCTCAAAATAACCGATGTGTAAATGCAACTTGAACGGGAAGTGTCTTTTCCGACGATCTAGGAGTATTTTTTGGCAAAAAAAATCGTCGTACGCTCCGCGCCAACCGATGGTGGCGCTCCGCTTAGATAGTATCAAGTGGTGTGTTACACCTATATGGCCTACTGATCTCCTCCCCCCCTTGTAAAATTTCTTCGGACGCCCTTGCTTGGACCTCCTGATAGGGGCCCCTTCGGGCCAGGAGCCCCCCAGGCTCATCGTTACGCCACTGGTGGAGCATTGCACAATAAATTTTCGAAAATTCACTGACCACCATTCTTCATCATACTTCGATCCCTCTACTCGTGCAATTTTGACCGGTCTGTTAGGGGTTGAAGGAGGTTTTTCTATAGTGGTTGTCCATATATATAGATGAAATTTTGTGCAACATTATGGGTATGTTTTGAAGTGAATTTATTCACGAGAATAGTGAATTTTCAAATTCTGAACAAATAATGGGCTTAAAACCTTGAAAAGTTTGGCTTACGGGTATTGTGGGCCGCGACGTAGAATCACCTACAAAAAGCAATGATCCACAAGATATGCGATGAGGTCGGAACATGATGTGTGACTGGTGACAAACTTCAAAAAGGTTATGGATGAAGAAAAAATACTATTGGGAAATTCTTGGTTCTCAGGCAAAAGTGTACATCTTGTTGGTCATTTCAAGCCCGAGAAGTGCCATTTCCGGTGATCTGGGGGTTATCAAAACCAGAAATTTTCTTGTACGCTGCGCGCCAACCGATGGTGGCGCTCCGCTGAGATAGTAATTCGTGCCCCTCGGGTTAGAAAATCCTGGATACGCCCCTGACTATGAATTTCACTGCTAATCTGTCGGGCCAACCAACAAGGATAACTTGAGGCTACTACCTCGTTCATGCCGTCAAAATTCCCTTGGTTTCGAACACAGAAATTGCACTACGATCTAGCATTTTGGCCCGATATTAATTTGGTCATCAGCTCGAAAAAGTTCCCGTCGGTGAAGCTAAAATTCCCTACAAGTCGATCAGAAGACCACGGCGTTTCCAGTGTAGAAATCTTGGTCCCTGTCTATATTCACGGTAACATTTGATCTATAATTTGGCATGACTGTATGTTTGGCTACTTAAGCCCATTTGATTGCTGTTTGCAATGTATTTTTTTTTCAAAATAACGGCATATCTATATTTGATCTTCATGTTACTTCAGTCACGTAGGCTAACACATCTTTTTCTGTACAGTAAGATTTTGCCTATCATGCGAAGTCCCTGCTTACAAATGGTTAGGCCACATGGTACACCCTATGCTCGAAATTACGAATAAGAACATTCGCAACTTTGTACTTAACGTACGTTAGACAAGATTGAAACAATAGCGGGGCAAACAGGAATGGTAAAGTAAGGAGATGCCATCGTGAGGACCCTAACATTAAGTTTCTCGACACAGCATAGACCTAACAGTAACAGTCAGGCCTCAATTGACTTAGGGCCTAGGCCAAGGATTCGTAGGAAGTTGAACCATTAATTTGTTCTTGGCCTATGACCCGAATCCATTAACTGTTCACTGTGGAGCCTATTCCCTAGTTTCGTGTGTAGCTTAACTTAGGCGAGTAGTAATTAGAATAAGGAAACATTGATTTTTTGAGATTTTAACCTTTCCCTGACTCCCTGAGCTATGTTGTCCAGTTTAACTTTTGAAATGCATTGGATTGGTATGAGCCCTATCTTCTCAGTATCTTTCTGTGTCTTTGATCTCTACAGAACAATGGCTGCAAACCTGTTGAGATTGTCCAGTCGTCGGGTGGTGGGTACCTTAGCCCGCAGAGAGATGTCAACGGCCTATGTTGACCGCCTGGATTATCCGGCCCCACCTGTACGCTACGTGGAGGATGCCTCACTAACAGACGAATCCAAAGCTCTTAGGGAAAAGGAGAGAGGAGATTGGTCATCCTTGTCTGCTGAGGAAAAGAAAGCTTGTAAGTTATTATTTTGACTAATCACTAACACATCGAACACCCAGAGGCTGTTTGTCGTCATGTTCATGGTCGTCTTGTTACCCAAGTAGTTTGCATTTTACACTCCGATATATCTGTCAAAAATGAACAGTGTTTAATACAAATAGTCAACCTTTAACACTAAGACATCTCTGTCAAAAGTGAATAGTATTCACAGGTAATGAAAAGATTGTTTTCTGCAGGCTGTGAGAAAATTACTGCAGTATTCTGATTTTAAAATCAAAACAGTGACTCCCATATGAGACGTACTTTATGTGATTAAAAACATTAGAAGGATTCACTCAGTCATTAACCTAATATGCAAAATTGTAAATGTTGAATAGTTCTGTATGCAAATGATCATCCTGTTGTAAGACTGTATGAAAGACATGGAATACAGAACTTGATACATAAGTTATATGTATTTAAGATTCTATCAATTTATTTTTAACAAAAGTTTGAGTCATAGCCTTTGATATCAAGTTCATACTTCTCATACATCACCACTCAAATCTACCACTTTTCCATCTACCTAACTTGACAAACCTAGTAGTTTGTCAACACAGTACTCCTGATGACCCACAATTTTGGGTCATCCCGCACTGCCTCCTGCCTAATCATGAAATATGAACTTTTGCTTGTTCTCATCTTAACTTTGTCTTTCTTTCTTTCTGGCCATAGTGTATCGTCTGAGTTTCAACAAATCATTCGCAGAAATGAATACCTCAACAGGCGAATGGAAATACATTATTGGTGGCACGTGCTTAGGTCTCGCTTTTGCTTTTCTCATATACGGTTTCCAGAAGCAATTCAGTGAGTACAACATTGAAACCTTATCTCTCCATCAGTTTTCATCCTGAACAGAAATCTATGATCTTCCCCCCTCAATGGTCTAGTGATCAAGTTTCTGGGGGTTTACCATCTATGTTCTTTTGAGCATACATAGAGTGATTTTCTAATATAAGCAAGTATTAATAACAACAAGAGAAAAATGAAATTGTCAGAAAAGCTGTGTTGTCTTATGATGAATTCTAGTCCAAAGGAAGCTGTGTGATGAGTGAGTGGGATTTCTCAGTCAAAATCTGTATTCTTGACCTTCAGTAATTGGGTCATTCCATGTCAAATCACCCCCAAAAAAGTGAAGATAAATACACCACCGTCTCAGAAATTTTTTCAAAATTGGTATATGGCAATAATTGTCCTACAAAAAAGGCCAAATTTCAAACTAAACTAAAGTGGTTCCACAAAGTCAATTAAAAGATCAAAGTAAAGGTCCAAAGGTCAATTATTTATTAATGTAGCCTATATGATATCTGGCAGTGGGTTATTAATCCTCATTGCATGAGCTTAAGTAAGTAAGTAAGTAAAACTTTATTGATCCCAAAGGGAAATTCAGGCACTCGCTCATAAAACAATGAAAATGTTACAAAAATAGATGTGTATATTGTACAATAAGACAGTAAAAATAATAAGAAAAAGTCAATATATGAGAGTCAATGTAACAAAACCTCATTGAAAAGCTTAATTGCACAGGCTTTAAAATGACCTCTTTCCCATCTACATTTGACCTTTACATTTCGAGTTATGTGTCATTAAACTTTCTGGTCCAGACCCATTTTCACGACTTTTCCGCAATATTCGGCGGTCCAAACCTTTAGATCCTTAGGCCCAGTTTCGCTAAAAATTTGGAGTTTGGCCTTTTTGTGGACATATATTTTGAAGAAATTCTGAGATGGTGGTGTATTTTCCATTGGTTGAATTGACATGGAATGAACCAATTACTAGATTAAGAAGCCCAGTGCTAATACCCAACATGTACCACATTAAGAGGGCCATTTGTATAAGCTGTTTCAATGGTGTGCCCAAGTTGGTAGCTTGGAGATTTGCTTTCATGAATAAACTTTTAAAACACAATTACTAAGGTGGACAATATCTCATGTGATCCTCTCAGATATTCTTGTCATTAAGCCTTGATTGTTTTGAAGGAGTGAAAAGCCACTCCAGACAAACTCACATCTGTGAGAATCCTGAATGTAGGCTTTGCATCCTAATAGGTGGTATATTATGCAGCAGAGTTTTTTAACTTCACCTCTTCATGGTAGACACATCCATCAACTAAATTGTTAAGGTCATCAATACTGGCCCCCAATTGTTGACATTCTTAAATAATTTGAGTACTAAATGTTTTCAAAGTTACATTCCTAGAGGTTTTCCCTCTCTTAAGTGTTCACAGGCATTGAGGAGTGTTTAGTTCCATGATTTAAAGTGTCAATGAAGATAATTCCGTGGAGGATGGCAGTTAATTGCTTGTTAGAGTTCAGTTTGTCTAAAGTGTGATGATTTTTTATCTGTCAAGCATATCTAAGACTGAAAGGATACCAAAGCTAAGTCATTCAGTATGGGGAAAAAAATCCGATATACCGATATATCGATGCATCTGAGCTAGTTTGTGCTGGTGCGCTGACAATACATATGTACATTCAAATGTTGCAGAACTAGTAACTACACTCAAGTATAGCTAAAATTATCAGAATTTCATAGAGCGCAGTCTTCATCTACTGTATGTTCAATAAGATGCCTTGCCAAAGCAGTACTGCTGTTATACTCAAGCTATAATGATGAGAGTTTCTTGCCAACTGCTAATTTAGATTCTCATTGGTTGGATTACAGTGGAGCTGTGTATGACTGTCTGGTGTGTACGTAGCTGTCTTAGAGGGGGGGGGGGGGGGAGGGGGTGTCATACAATACAATCATTTATTTGTAAATATGACATTACAAATTAAGAAATCCAGTTAAAAGGATTTTTTGAATGTTGGTTTGAGATCAGTGTGCATAAATGTTTTTTTACTGGTGGTATTGATATGACGTGCAATATATATGTATATGTAGTTACAGTAGTTACTTAATTTGCTATTTTACATCCTTACAGTTTCCCCTCCTTTACCACCTTCAATGACGTCAGAATGGCAAGAAGCACAGTTGAAGTACAATATAAAAATCAGGAACAACCCCGTCACAGGACTGGCTTCAGAGTGGGACTACCAAAAGAATGACTGGAAGAAATAAGCATCTTGCGACCGTTTTAAGTCCTTCTTCACGTTTGAAATGATATAGGTACAAGCAGTTACAGAATGTTGTCCCATGAGACCAATGCGTGATTTTTACTTTGGTCTTTGAAGTTCAAGGTATCTTCCCAGCATAAGGACGATGGAATTTCTGCAAATATTATTAAAAATACCAAAAAGTGGGAAGAGAAAGCTGGACTGATATTCTTTGCACGTTCTCTAACGGGGTGGAAACGTGCAACAAAGTTTTATTCTAATATAAAATGTACTTTTTTTGACCAACTGTGTGATGTCTTTGAAAGTATGAAATATAAATGCTTGTATTGAAAGAAAACAAATGCGTATCTCTTTTTCATTCTTGATGCTACCTGTTGGTTGAAGAGAGAGGGGGAACTCCTTATATAGATTCTACCAAAACATATCTGTGATAATGTAGTTGTGTGGTTTTGTGTTAGCTTTGTGGTACCTCACTACAACAGACAATGGTTCACTATACCAATGACAAAACTCGTAAAATAAAAATTCTGGAAAACGAGGTGCTGTAAAAAATAAAATGTTTGCATTTTGCATTTTGCAAGTGATGATTGGTTAATTAATATCTCAACAAGTTGCAAAAACCTTGGCAGCGATATGTTAAATTGATCAAATTCAAAAGTCATTGTGTGAAGTAACATCTAGTTTTCTGGCATGCTCAGACTCAATCATGGGTAACTTTTTGGTAACAAAAAGGAAGCTTGGAGTTGCCAGTTTTCTGGTTCCATGGTTGGAAATATGTGTGGGCTTATTTATACCACAGGGTAGAAACTGCAGAAGTATATAGCCATGTTGAGCCCAGGGGATAAATATTTCACCAGGTTCCCTGGACAAGCAAAGTATCAAAAAGTGAGAAGAAAAAAAAACATAAGGCAAAGTGTGCTCAAATATGATTAGATGACTATTTATAGCCATTATAAATTACACCAGAACCCTCTCACCAAACCCTATGCTCTCCCTCACCAACAAAAGAAAAGAAAGAATTAGTACTTTCTTAAGAAAGGTCGACTAGATTGAGCCTGGGCAAAAAAATCAAACAACTTGACCTACTCCCACCCCAGTCCCATTTTGACGAGACTGAAACAGTGGCATGCACAAGACTTTTAAAAAGGGAGGGTGGGGGTATATTTAAATTGCCCTGACTGATATATGTGCGAAACCTTTATGGAAGGGGCTGTGGTCTTTTAGGTCGTTGAAGCAGACTGGCATGTAGGAGGTTCTGGGGGTCATAGTCCAGAAAAAAAAATATGTACAAGTGCAATGGTGCATTCTGAGGCATATTTAGACGATTAGGTTCTATAATTAGTTTGAAAGGAGATGGCAGTTGCTGAATTCTTCCCTGGCTGAATGTTAAATAATCTCCTGACTTACTCATGTTCTAATGACTGAATCATGTTCCCCTGACTGCATCACTACCCCTGACTGCATCACTTCCCCTGACTGCATTGTCTCCCCGACTGAAGATGAGAGGTGATTGGGGGGGGGGTGGGGGTTTGGATGGCAATTGATACCCTCCTGCATTTTCCATGCTTCCTATAAAATCAAAAGTACACAGTATAGTTGACTCGCATACAGTGATAGAACTAGACATGGCACCTGAAAAACGGTCACTTGTTTTGTGATTAGGCTCTGCTTTCACTGTTTTGGTATATTTCTTTCGTTCATGGGTGTACAACGACGCAGACAACGGTTCCGATTAGAGACCAACTTCAATTGCGCTGGGGTGAAGTGAATACAGATCATTACTCGCCCCCAGGGGCGTCAATCCGATTTGAAACGTGGGGGGGACATAATCGATTCGAGTATTCCGGCCGTAAGTACTATCTAAGCGGAGCGCCACCAACAGTTGGCGCGCAGCGTACCAAGAAAATTTCAGATTTCAATACCTGCCAGATCGCTGGAGATGGCACTTGCCAGGCTGG
>KN891998.1:36361-51255 GCA_000934455.1 Apostichopus parvimensis
GCAGAAGTATATAGCCATGTTGAGCCCAGGGGATAAATATTTCACCAGGTTCCCTGGACAAGCAAAGTATCAAAAAGTGAGAAGAAAAAAAAACAATAAGGCAAAGTGTGCTCAAATATGATTAGATGACTATTTATAGCCATTATAAATTACACCAGAACCCTGTCACCAAACCCTATGCTCTCCCTCACCAACAAAAGAAAAGAAAGAATTAGTACTTTCTTAAGAAAGGTCGACTAGATTAAGCCTGGGCAAAAAAAGTCAAACAACTTGACCTACTCCCACCCCAGTCCCATTTTGACAAGACTGAAACAGTGGCATGCACAAGACTTTTAAAAAGGGAGGGTGGGGGGATTTTTAAATTGCCCTGACTGATATATGTGTGAAACCTTTATGGAAGGGGCTGTGGTCTTTTAGGTCGTTGAAGCAGACTGGCATGTAGGAGGTTCTGGGGGTCATAGTCCAGACAAAAAAAATATGTACAAGTGCAATGGTGCATTCTGAGGCATATTTAGACGATTAGGTTCTATAATTAGTTTGAAAGGAGATGGCAGTTGTTGAATTCTTCCCTGGCTGAATGTTAAATAATCTCCTGACTTACTCATGTTCTAATGACTGAATCATGTTCCCCTAGTGACTGCATCACTACCCCTGACTGCATCACTTCCCCTGACTGCATTGTCTCCCCGACTGAAGATGAGAGGTGATGGGGGGGTGGGGGTTTGGACAGTAGCGGAGTGTCCATACAGTCAGGGGGGGCGGATGCCCCCCCTGACGGACTCAAATGGACTGCTGGCGCCCTTTTCAGCTTTTTACCACTTTTTACTTATTTGCGATTATTGACTTTTTTATTGCGCTCTCATCTACCTATTGACATTTGTCACATTTTGTTGGTGTAATTTTCTGACAAAATGGCGATAACACCTATTTATTCTTCGTTTATCTGCAAATAAGCAAGGCCCGGAAAGGGTCATTTCTGGCGATCTAGAGTGTATCTTCACTCAAAAAATTTCTGTACGCTCCGCGCCAACCAATGGTGGCGCTCCGCTTAGATAGTGTCGAAAGCGCCCCTACAGACTATTCTCGCCCCCCCTGACCAACACCCCAAGCTCCGCCACTAGGTTTGGATGGCAATTGATACCCTCCTGCATTTTCCATGCTTCCTATAAAATCAAAAGTACACTGTATAGTTGACTCGCATACAGTGATAGAACTAGACATGGCACCTGAAAAACGGTCACTTGTTTTGTGAGTAGGCTCTGCTTTCACTGTTTTGGTATATTTCTTTCGTTCATGGGTGTACAACGACGCAGACAACGGTTCCGATTAGAGACCAACTTCAATTGCGCTGGGGTGAAGTGAATACAGATCTTTACTCGCCCCCCGTATGTGTATGCCCCTGTAACATGCAAGGTACCATGGTACCTACAGGTACCTGGATATCCAAAATCGAATTCATATCAAGTTATTATTATATGGCCACCAATCTGATGTAAGGAAATTTGGGAATTTTTCTTATTGTTCATTTTGGAGGATAGATGTCAGATTTGTGCTGAGAGAAAACATTGACTTTGGCAATCATTTCTGTCTTTAGTTCTTGAAATGTCTTCATCGTTAGAACTGTACGTCACAGGGCAATACATTACAGTTATATACAGTCATCGGTGATACCGGCTCCGATAGACCATAGTCGAACGTTCTCTGTGGTGACACGGTACGATTTTACCGTTAATATTGTCCGATAATGGCTAATCAACATGTTTCTTGTGGAAGGGACCTCATCTGTGTCCCTGATATATCAAATTCCCTTCAGATGGCATCTTATTCCGGGTAAGCTTTCCTTGGGCAGGCTTCTCCCTGTTCGGCTGTTGTGCTAGAGTATAGGCCTAGCCTACATGTCATTCTGTCAGTATTGTGTGTCAGCGAACTGTTGTCACACGTGGGTAGGCCCACTAGTGTTCATGCTGTTTATTGTTGTGTGTACAATTGTGTCCTGTGGATAACTAACTAGCTAGGCTAGTCTACCTTAATTTGCGAGCATTAGCCCATCGTTACAACCTCATAACAAATTCAGGGTCTGTTTGGATTCTTTAGTTGACAAGTAATCTAGCATGGTAGCAAGGCATGAATAAAGATGTACTAAGTTAGCCAACACCCTTGTTATACTGTAATTAATTAGCCTATCTACTATGTAATTATTAAACATTGAAACGCATGCCACACTCATAATCATATGGTAATGTTGGGGATCATTGAGGAGATGTAGAAGCTCATCATATTAAGTGGCAGCTGTGGGGAGGAGGCGGGGGGTATCATACATTTTACATGATTTTATGAATATCTTGTTAATAGCATGATATAGCATTGCCTAATATAACATTATTAGCACAACATAGGATTTCCTTACAGTAAGTTCCTAAACCATGGGATTCTAAAGTTAAAGAATAACTTAATTGTGTAATATACTGAATTTTCAAGATACTTTTTGCTTCAAAGTATAAATTTGCAAGTTTACCCATTGATTCTAGTAGTACAGTACTATTCAAGGAAGGAGTGGAGGAGGGTACCAGAGGGGAAAGGGGGAGTTGTTAAGTACTGTTGTAAGCTGTGTACAGTATGTGTTTCCCTTTCCTTGTAAATGAAGTAATTTCCAGGTGTATGTTCCATTGATTTGCTATTGGTGATGCTTATCAGTGATATAAAAAATTTAAGATTAAATTTAACAGGAGATCAATATCATTTTGTACTACAGTAGTGATTTTTGCGTTACATTATTAACTTAATGTAATTCTGATCAATTGACATGTTTTATTCACATATAAAATAGTTGAGAATAATAAATTAATTGCTGCCTACAAAGTGACTTATATCGTTTCATGCATTCCTAATGATTCAGAACAAGATATGAAGTAATTTGAACCCAAATGTTTTGTTTTGTTTCATAATTTGCAAAGCTTTGATTGTTTTGCATACTTTGAGTGTTACTGACCGTGTGATTTTGATGTGTTCAAGTACAAATTCATTAGTACTTTTAATTTAATAGTTGTGATTGGCACATGTATATCAAATTCAATGCAACATAGCTCTGTAAAATGAACGGTAAAATAACCATGTCTCGTGGAGTCAAGATTAATATTGATAAGGCACAGTTTATAAACCTCTTGTTGTAATTAAATTTTAATCTTCTATATTTCAATTGTAATCCTTGTCTAGCTTTGACTTTATTGCCATGCCAATTGTGCATCCACGGTTCAAGAGAGAATACATTGAAGGCAAAGCCAGGGATCGCCAAGGAGCTTTTACAAGACCAGATTTGATCTTGTCCAGTCAAGGTAAATATTCTGTTTATCTGCATGAAAAGTTAGGCTAAAATTAAGGTACCTGGGAAGAAACCTACAGTATAATGATTAGTTGAAAAACAAGCTAAGGAAAGTATGCAAAGCATTTTCATTTGAAAACCATGTGTATCATTGCAAAACATTGATAAATTACTTAACTGACGATGATGTCTTCGGTAACATTTTAGGGTGGTGCTTTTAATTTGTTAAATTAGATTTGAGCTTGTTCTTAAAACAAGTGTGTCATCAGTTTGACCATGGCAACCACATTCTTTGCTTTGACAAGCTTTGAAAGAAACAGCAGGGCTAGATTCCACTTACAGTTCTAACGGTAGAAAATATTGAACCATTTTTGTCCCGTCTTTCATGGTCTTTGAGCTATGTTTGTAGTCTAGTGTTTTTCCAGTCTCTGTTAATTGAACGATTCAAATCTGCTATATTGTTATTATTATTGCTCACTGTACATAGCAGCTCTGTGCAAAGTGAAGTTCTTGAAATACTGTGTCGTTCTGAACTTCTGATCATTTATATGTGCTCCCTCCAGAACTCTGACTATAAAGTTTTGCTTTACAACAGATACTGCCATCTTGGGCTCAACCGTATCAGTGCATTAATGAAGGCATACTGCCATATAAGGTCACATTTGTTCTGCTTTGGTTATAATTAATCCTTCCTAATATAAGTGACGATGCAAATTTGAAGGCATTACTGTATGTATTGTACAGTAATTATGTATATAATCTAGGCTTCCGCATTTCATGCATTTCCACTAGTACTACTGTACGTAGCTTTTATTTCTCCCTGGTCGAGCTCAGATATTTTATTTTTCAAATTTCAAAAGACTGGAGCTCTCTAGTGGTAGGAAAACTATCCTCGTGGATCCAGGTGGACTCCCCGGACGAGGTGGTCCGCAAAAACTCTGAAGGAGCGTTGATGGAGGAACTATTATATGGAGCTCATCTGAGCTTGCCGGCGCTCATGGTTCCTCTAAACGGTCCAGAGTGTGTAAATCTAAGCAGGTGTCTTCTCAGTCACTTACAAGGTCACAGCAATCACCAGGTATGTATCTCGAAAAACAGGTGAAATCAATATGCATGGTTCAAAATAAGCCATATTTCCAACATCAGCCTGATAAGATCATTGACATTGTCATAAAAGGTCATTTCTTTTTTCTTTAATGTATTTCATTTGCCCTTAACCCCCCCCCACACCCCTCCCCTCCTCCAGTTAACATGCACATCATCAGTTGCCAATGAATGTCTACTCTTTGTCATACTAATTTCCAGGCTATTCAAGATTAAAAATATTTTTTTGATCCTGTCTCTCATTTCATATTTGTAATATTTCTGACGAATTGGTCTGATAGATTTTATGTTATATAGTGCAATCGAGGTCTTCTGGCAATTTCTGCCATCATCACTTGAAGTGATCTTATCAATGTCTGCTAGTTCTGTCAAAGTTTGTCAAACTGCATCAAGGTGTTCTGGGAGCCAAGGTGATTTGCAATGCCTCTGTGTATTTTTCTCTTGAAGAACATTATCAATTTTCTTGAAATCTGTCTCAAGGTCTGGATTCACGTTCCCATGGTCGCCGAGACTTGTGCGGAGGGATTGGTAGAGAATGAGGTGAAACAGAAGCTGGACGGTAGCGATGGGGACCAGTCAGAATCGGACTCTTGGAGGTGGTGGAGTACCCTGAGGACAGTATGTAACCATAACAAGAGGCTTGGCATTGGTGAGAAAGGTTTCATTTTGTCTTGTTTACGACCAGTACTCTCATACCTCTCAGCAATCAGAATCCTAGGTTGGATATCTGACCAACCCTCTTCTGGGTGTCAAGATTTTTACCTTTAAAAGATTTGTCGAATCCCTGGAATGTTGTCCTCAAAGGCTTGATGATGGTGTTGACCCCCCCCCCCCCCCCCCCGCTCATATGCAGGCCTGAATGTTAAAATTAGTTCATTGTTTCATAAGTTGTAATAACCAACCATTAACTCTCAATTTTTCAACTTTTCAAAACAACAGAAAATCCAGGAATTATAATATCCAACAGGTTTTTGTCCCTGACAATTTGTTATGCATTAAACTTCAAAAGTCTTAAGAACATTTTTGTGTTGCTTCTAAGGAGCTGACCTAAGGGGGGGGGGGGGTCTGTGGGCAAGACTGAGTAGTCCAGCAAATGTAATTGATAACCAGCTGATGTTTAAAGGATCTTTTATTAAAACCTAAATTATTTACTGCCTGCGACTTTATCAAGATTAGGTTTTGCGCTTACAGTTCATCCTAATTACCATAATTTGCACATTTACAGCCTAGTGTCTACTTCACCATTTTGCTCATTTAAAAGTTAGTCCTGGCTGAGAAACTGATTGAAGCCGGTTATCACCGGGCTTCAATTAATTAAGGTACATAGATAAGACAGATTTCACTTTCTATATTCACATATCAATAGTAGTCATGAGCTTTCCACATTCTCTATATAAAATGTAATATTAAAGCATTCTACCCAATAGAAGATTTAATATCAGGTTGTTATTGTAAAAGTATTTCTTACCTGTCGTGACTAAGTTATTATTATTAATTTTTTGGTATGATTTTTTGCCAAATGAACTGAGTGTCAAGAATTTTTAAGTATTGTGACTGATGTTGACAACGATGTCGTCGGTCAGTGCCTTATTCAGTATTAATTTTCTTAAATTATTATTTATACAGCCCTAGAAATACCTGCAGATCTTCCCTCCAGCGATGTCATCGACAGGTGGGTCGGAGAACCAGTTAAATGTGCAATCTTAAATACCAACGTATTCCTCACCAACAAGAAAGGGTTCCCAGTTCTCTCAAAGGCCCACCAGTCGCTTGTGATGAAGTTATTTAAAGTAAGTCCATGGTCGGTGGACGACACATCGCTGTTAACATCGGTCGGATTATTAAAGATAGCTGTGGTAACAGTGATGCAGCCTATAGTTGGTGGGGTGGGTGAGGGCAGGGGGAGGGGCAGGGGGGACAGGGGGTAGATTGGGATTCATGAGGAAGAAGAGGGTATGGGTGGAGAGAAAATGGAGGGCTGGCTAAAAAAAGACCCCTTGTGATGCATAAACATGGGTACATCAATATATGTTGTGAACGGTGAGCTAAAAGCAAACTTGTTTACAGTGTATGTTTAAATTCTAGACAACTCTCACTTTTGTTATACACTGTGCTCACCGAGTAACCTTTTTGGTGGCCGAAGGAAACAAAACCATTATGCCGATGTCAGTCTCAAGATGAACACTTAGAAAACTGTTTTAGTCAAATTCATTGATTGAGGAAGGCAGAGGGGATGGATGTAAAGAAAGACATTTACCCAAACGTTTGAAAAAGATTCAAAGAAAATTTATTCGAAAAGAGCAACTTAGGGAATTGGAGATGTTTTGTTTGTTTTGTTTTTGTCTCTTTACCTACTTTCTCCGTTTCCTTGAGTTGGATGTACAAATGATGATTGCTGGAACCAACCATCACCCTGATAAAGGCATCAAGGCATACCAGCAGTACCTAGACCACCTCTACCAATCACAACCTCCACTGAGTGGCGTGGATGCCTTCGCCAAAGGGTACGAAGACTACCTGCAATGTCCACTTCAAGTAAGCTGTCGAATTTTATATTTACAGCTAGTTTCTGTGTAAGAAATTTACTGGCAGGGTAGATTAGTCTCAGGTTCTTTGCGGGGAGTGGGGTGGTGAGGTGGTTGGGGGGTTGGAGGAGGGGTACAAGGCTATCTGTACCCTTACCCCTTACCTTTCAATGCAACTGGATGACTAGGCATTGGTAACCACTCAACTCCACTACTTCTTTGTTAACACTCTGCATGGCCCTCTGACATGTGACATTTCACGGGTACTGTTTGGTCGTTGACAGAAACACAAGTTTGCTACGTACATCCTGAAAGAAAATGTGATGCTCTGTTCAATCTGTATTTCAGCCTCTCTCTGACAACTTAGAATCGCAGACGTACGAGATATTTGAGAAAGATCCCGTCAAGTACACACAATATCAAGAAGCAGTTTACAAGGCACTGCTGGATAGGGTACCCGAGACGGAGAAGGACTCCCGGACAACGTGAGTACACATCCTCCCATCCGTCCCATCTCACCGAAGACTGTCTTGTTTTTAAAGTTTCCTGTCGTTCTGCTTAACAACAGCATATAACCTTTGGAGGGAGGGTGTATGCAAGTGGAGTATTTACCCCTCGCAGTAATTTGTTAAGTAAAGAAATCTCAAAATAGTTCCTCTTTCTTGCATGGCATTTTTGTGCTTGAAATAGCTATCAAGAGAACAAGAATATCTAAAAATCTCCCAACATCTGGCTGGTGTCGCCCTCGGGTCCACCAGCAGGGTTCTCCTTCCTTGACGGGCCCCCCGCACTCAGAGTCAATAACAGTTTGATCTTTACCGGGGTAGACCGTGATAGGTGAAGTTGTTTGCGTTTTGATGTGTATGCTTTGAGCCTTCATATATGAAATTATCAGCATTTAATTCTGTTTGATTTTTTCTTTCTGTAGTGTAGTCATGGTTCTTGGAGCTGGCAGAGGTCCGTTAGTCACAGCATCATTGAAAGCAGCCGAACAGGCGGAGAGAGAGATCGTGGTCTACGCAGTCGAGAAAAATCCTAACGCCGTGGTTACGTAAGTCCTCAATAGATATTTAAATTCTCACACATCCATCGTCAGTATCAGATCTTGGGGGGGGGGGGGACGAGAGAAATTGGTTAATTAACGATTCACGATCTGTGTCACAATTTGGTTTCAAAAGTATGAAAAGACTATTTAAAATAAAGCTGCTTTTAGTTATGCTCCAGTCGGTTGATTGCAAACCGATTGGGATGCGATTGGAAACTTGAGTAGGTTTAAAATGGTCGTGTAAATGGTCTCAACTTTGTGTAGTATCTCAACTCCATGCTCGTAGCAGGGGGAAACATTAAAATCCAAGGTATTAATGACTTAGAGTTATATTCATTTATTTATTGAAAAACAAAGAAGAGCTAAATTTATATTATTAATCGTTTACTTTGATGTCTTGGTGAATGACTTGTACTGTATCTTTATATTGGTTGGATAGCCTCTAGTCGAATGTGCTAAGTTGTACCCTGCTCATGTAGGTGACATAATTATTGTTTTGAATTATTGTTTTGAAATGAAAACCTTCTGCTCTGTATCAGTGCGGTACCGATCGTGAAGACCGGCGCTCGTGTTTTGGCGTCGTCTCTATTTTTTTACTCTGTCAGGTTATACTCGCTGAAAGAAGATAAATGGGGGGACAAGGTCACAGTCGTCAAGACTGACATGAGAGAATGGGAAGCGCCCGAGAAGGCAGACATCATCGTCAGCGAACTGCTCGGGTCATTCGGGGATAACGAACTCTCGCCGGAATGTTTAGACGGAGCGCAGAAATTCCTGAAAGGTTAATAATGTGATTGGTTTCTAAATGGACATATACAACCTGTTGTTGAGCCTCCATTGTGAATCTTCATGGCTCTAAATTCTGACTAACGTTTTCAAGAGTGTTTCAAGATGCAGAGCTAATTCTTTGATTGAAGATATAATTTCTGGATCATTGGGAGGTTTTTAGAGCCATTTCTATGAAGTAACTTGGTAAACTGCCGTTAAGACATACTAAAATGTAGCTAAAAATGTTTCTTCTACCAGAGATGTGAATGTAATAATAATTAATAATTCTCAGTTCTTATATAGCGCAACTTACAATAAAATCTCGCTGCGCTGTACTTAACCCTGGTCATTGGTAACTTGTCACACCTACACACCAAAGTGTGCACAATTCAAACAATCTCTCTCGGGGGACCACAGTGCACCACAACCACGTGTTCCCTGGGGGACTTCCCATAGGGTGCAGCCACAAACCGGCGCACGCAACTATATTTACAAGTCACCTCGCAAGTCACCTCGCAAGTCCCCATTTATACACCTGTAGTTGAAATTTGGTGTTTAGATGGTCCAGATGTTGGTCACTTTGAAGGACCTAGCCCAACACTCGTTTTGGGATAAATGTCCAATGTGGATTAGTCATATCTCAATGTTGTGTACCCGTTATTTTCTCCATAGCCACGGCTGACATCATTAAATCAGCCCTGGATCGGTATTCCTCACCTATCAGTTTTGAGTTATAGTCTACAGTGCTTATTTTCTTTTCCAGACGACTGCATCAGTATACCGTGCAAGTACACTTCACACCTTAGCCCTCTGATGTCACATAAACTGTACAATGAAGTGAGACTATGTAAGGAAAGAGATAAGAACCCCGAAGTAAGTAACTTTTAATTACTCCTCCCTCATCCCACAGAGAAATATGGGATATCACCTTCTACCGTTCACAAAGAATGGATGGAAGTCCTCTCAATGCAATGTCCGCTTGGTGAGAGAATATTTTAAATAACTTGAGCTCAGAATATATTGTTACTTAGTGTCATGCACATGAAGCTTCAAAAACAGTTATTTGAAGTTTGAGAGAAATTTTACCAGACCTACCCAGTATCACTATAAACGAGGTTGCAGCTAATCAAACTAAGAGAGAACCCTCCTAGCTTTATCACCAAGAGACGGTTAATGAGCGAGTAATGAATGACTTTCATTCGATCCACAAACATTTCATACTTTTGCAGACCTGTTGTAGTGTACGACACATTTAAAAGCAACTTTGTATATCATTGAGAAAATTCCTCGCTCTCTGTTCGAAGACTATGACAGGGTTTCTGGAGTTCGGAAAGGTACTCACGAGGCTGTGAAGTTTATGTTTGAAAAATTGGTTTGTCAATGTGAATCATTTGGTTTGGAACATTATGGCCATTTTAGCATATTCTAGCAATTTAATGGCCACTTATACCACGTCACCCTCATGGAGATACGCATAGCATACCCGTGCAGTTTGTCAATACTCCATAGTAGTCTGCTAGAAGAATTTCCCAAAAATGTAGCATTAAAGTCTAAAGGTTCCCGAATTTTTTATTTAGATACTCTACACGATTTATACCTACTGTTGCCTTGTACATTTTCACATGTCACATTTTCCTCTCTTTGTTCTCCAAATTTTACCTAAAATAGGCAGAGTTTGTTGTATTCATAGCTCTGGAGAATAATGGTTGGCTAGATCTGTCGTGTTAGATTATTTTTACCCCCTTTTTTTTGGTAACATCCTCTCACATAGGCTCACTTTGAAACGCCCTACGTGGTCCGTCTCCACAATGTCACCATACTTGCCGAATCGAAACCAGTATTCACCTTTGAGCACCCGAACCCGCCTCCCACCGACAACTCTCGTTACAAGAGCCTGGCGTTCGAAGTCGAGATGGAGTCGGAGCTGCACGGGTTCGCTGGGTACTTTGACACAGTGTTGTACGGGGATATCATGCTCAGTGAGTAATACATCGCCCAAGCTGTATATTAAAGGTTCTGAATAAAGAATCATATTTTTGATGAATTTGTCCTGTAGAAGTTAGTTAAAAGGCAGGATTATTTTACTAGATTCTGTAGACTTCTCTATCAGAAAGGCAAGTTTCTGTGATCTGATAACAATTTTTGTGATGGCATGACTTTTGTTACTTTGGGGATATGTATGGTGTGATGATTGCCTTTTATTGTCTATCGTCATCAACAGGCACAGAACCGAGAACATACTCCGAGGGGATGTTCAGCTGGTTTCCATTATTCTTTCCCCTTAAGGTAAGTAAAAATGCCAAATATTAATGACTGAAATTAAATTGTTTTTTTTTACCCCATGATGAGAAATAAGTCACAAGAGATTTAGTTAAAGACTGTTCAGTACAAAGTATTACTATGTCAGGAAAGACTAAACTGCCAGTGGGTTCTGTTTGTATAGTCTTTTGTCATTGTATTCTACCCTACCCTTCCCCTTCCCTCTCCCTCCTCATGGTGTAGTATCTTGTCCCCTTTGCCCCTGTATTGCGCTAGCCTCATTGTTCTTTTGAAAAGTAGCACGGGACAGAGAAGTTGGTTTTTATCGTCACGTCCTACTCCTTGTCTAAGAAGCTCTTGAAGATGGAGATATTTTTGGAGTGGAAGTTAATGTGGCTCATCCCTGAACTTTTTTTGTTTTTGTTTCCACCAGGAACCAGTTCATTTACAATCGGGGACCAGGATAGTGGTCCACTTTTGGCGCAACTGCACCCCACGTAACATCTGGTACGAGTGGTGTCTAACAGAACCCGTGGCCACCCCCCTCCAAAACATCAACGGCAGATCGTACACCATCGGACTGTGAGGAACAGTAGAGAGTCCTTTAATGGATTATGATCACGGGTCGGGCATACCTTTATTTTGTGTGGACCCGAAGCGGTATAAATGTATGGGCTACATGTTTGATTCTATATTTGTGCCTCGCGCTGTTTTCATATCTGACAAGCCATAATCTCTTGAAGAGGACCCCATCGCGGGCAGCTTTTCTGTAGGTTCTATTTTTTAAGTGGAAGCGTCGCAACCCGTACAGTCAACAGCTGTCTATAACCTCTGTTCGTGTGCAACCTTCTACTTCATAAAAGTATTTGTAGAATCTTTTTACAATGTTTTGACTATATTTATAGAAGTGCATGATAAACTGTTAATGAGCTTAGTTTTAATGAGGATCAGGAAGAACACAAGGAAACAATTTGAAGTTTCTTGACGGCCTGATCGCAAGCCATCAAAACTTGACATATTTCTGGCTGTAGAGGGTAAACGTTTGATTGGAATAATTTGTGAAAAGTGATGTATGGGTTAGCTATATGGAAGGTGAACATCAAAAAGATGTCTATGTTTTTCATGTTGTTAGTTCTTCTAATAAATCCAGAAACTCACTGGCAGATCCATAGAGACGCGAACCACCCTGAATCCCGCCGTAACGGCAAAACAAACTTTTTTTGTTGTTTTTGTTTTTTTTGTTTCCATGTCTGTGTGTCAAAGAAACTTGTGATGGAATTACAGTGTGCAGAAGAAACTGTTAAAGAATGCTTACAGAGTATTCTGTTTTTGAGACTGGTAGCATTTTAGCATGTTGTTACTGGCATACAGCAAGTTACTTTCAAAGTACGGTTGCTACAGAGATGGTGCTAAAATACCACTCAAAGGTTACCATTAATTAGGAATGAATTTAATAACACTTTGCTCAATTTGGATCAAGTTTTGCCACCCGGACGCTTTGTAACATTAGTATTAATAACAGCAAAGTGTGATGCCAAGGACTGTTTAACATTTATGCAAATGTTTCACCTTGAATAAATAACCACAAGTACAATGTTTTTTTTTCTTCTTTATTTTTTGTTAAGGTGCTTCCACTCTGTGTAATCTTAAACGGCCTAGAGGAAGATAAATTTGATTAATGTCAGTTATTTATTGATAGTTTTACAACCAGTTTTGTATTGTAGCTTTTCAACATCATTCCATTCTATTCGATTTTAGTTTTTGTATTGTTTTTTTGTTGTGCTCCATTGATAAAACTCTAGTCACTAACTTGACTTTGAAGAGTGGGTATGGTAACAATAATAGGTTTGTTACTTAGAGCGACAGGTTCTAGCTGTATTGATGTAGTGTAACTGATACATTGAAAGGTAAAGCCGTGTTCAAATGTTGAGAAAGGTGTTAGTCAAGTTTCTGCCTCCCTCGTACCTTCTCTCCCCCTACAAAAACCCCATCCTGTCCTTCCCATCCCCCTTCTTTTTCCCTCCCATCCCTCCCCTACAGGTTATAACACCGTCCAATTTAACCAAAAATTGAGAAAGTGGTACACTTTTATAAATATATACCTGGATATCATAATGTGTAGGATTCAACATATAAGGCAGGGTTCCCTAACTGGGGTTGCATGAACCCCCAGGGGGTGCGTGAGTCTATCCCAGGGGGTTCGTGAGACGTTTGTGAAAGTCAAAACTAGAGTACTTTTTGTTTAACTAAAATCTGATATATCATATCATTTGGTAATGTACAAAAGTCGTACCTATCGACAAACTCTTTTCGCGTTCCATACGCATATGTTGCCATAGTATAACCGTACCGTGCATGTGATAAATAACTGAATTATGGAACAGACACAGGCCGCATGACTTTGGTGAAGTTGGTGTACGCATGACAATACGTCGTGAAGATAAAGAGCTGATATGATCTTGTAGTTTTCAAATAAATATTTGTTCATCTATACAATATTACACTATGAACTTGATCTTTTACCTAAGCACTGTTATGCGTATTTATAGAATAATAATGTGTATAATAACGTGTCTCGAAAAGTTGGGGGTTCGTGGACAACTCTGACATCCACAGGGGGTTTGTGGGGGGGGGGGAGGGGGTAAAGTTAGGGAAACCCTGGCATAAGGAGAGCACGGATAGAAGCTGTTAGCAAAATTTCAAAAATGCTAAAACTGGCCAGTGAATCAGATGAACTTTCATTCATGCCAGCTTAAAAAGTTTGAATAATTTGCATTAGGTTGTTGCTGAGATGCTTTCAGTGGAAACATCACAGATATTTGAAGCCACAATATGATATTATGTATTTTAAAGTTACGTATACATTTATTATTCATTTATGAAGTCATTGTGAACCATGCTATCAATTTTTTTTTTAAATTCTTTTGATTTCGTAAACTTTGATGACCCCATCAACAGACTTTATTATGATTGTCGTTAACCGCAAATAAAAAAGTCAAAAGTGATATTAATCAGCAGAAAGATTATTTTAGGAAGATTTCTTTCCATATCCGTTGTCATTTCTTTGGTGTGTTTTCCAGGAAGCCATTTATTTGGCATCGTATAGAAGTTCGATGCTCGGAAAAAGGTCATATTGATATGGAAATACAAAGATTTGTGGTATTTTGGTTACACAGAACTTAAGTATTTCATGAAACTAAAAAAACCATCAAATCTGAAATTTCCTGAGCAAGATGGAACCACCCGACTAAAATATATTTGTTAAGCTTAAAGAGCAACTTCCGGTGTTTGGTGTAGCACGTACGTTAAAGGATGTGAAGACTCGCGCACAAAGAAACGTCATATGCCGGTAATCTGACCTAGTTTCGAATGAGGTGTAACAGAAGTGTTAAAACACCACCATCGATCCCAGAAAATACACACACAGCTTGCTACCGTCGGTAATTAGACTCTAGTGTAAAGTCAATACATACAGCTACAGTCAATACCCACAACACAGTGTATAAACGATACAGCGATGGACATCTCAGGTCTAGATAAAAGATAAGGTACACGTTCCATTACTGTCTGCATTTTGTAGCGACAAGAAGAAAACGTCATTTGCAAGCGACGGAAAGTGAACTTTTTCAGAGCGCGGCACGTGGTTTGGGGCGAGTCTTCAATGCCTTTAAAGGGATTTAATCAAAACAATGAAGTACTATGGAAGCTTCGTAAACTAACAAAAGTGGTTAATTATGGAGTGACGCTTAAAAAAAAAACCAATGCAAGACAAACACAGTTATATTTAGTATAATGCTTTTATTGATTTCCATTTTTTTTTTCACACACGCAAATTTATGAAGAAAACGATCACTAAAATAAAGATGAGAAAAAA
>KN891998.1:51305-63195 GCA_000934455.1 Apostichopus parvimensis
AATGTCAAACTCTCAAGTGTTTCACCAACTCTCGTCACAAGTTGTCAAGTATCGAATTCAATCAGTCATAATGGCCTATTCAATAAGTTTTCCTCCCAGATTAAGACATGGGGTTACTACGATTGCGGGGCCCCTGACATCGCGGGGCCCTGGGCCAGGGCCCAGTGGGCCCATGCCTTAAGACGGCCCTGATCTCAGGTCTAGATAAAAGATGATAAGGTACACGTTCCATTACTGTCTGCATTTTGTAGCGACAAGAAGAAAACGTCATTTGCAAGCAACTGAAAGTTAACTTTTTCAGAGCGCGGCACGCGGTTTGGGGCGAGTCTTCAATGCTTTTAAAGGGATTTAATCAAAACAACGAAGTACTATGGAAGCTTCGTAAACTAACAAACGTGGGTATTATAGAGTGGCGCTAAAAAAAAACCAATGCAAGACAAACACAGTATATATTTAGTATAATGCTTTTATTGATTTCCATTTTTTTTTTCACACACGCAAATTTATGAAGAAAACGATCACTAAAATAAAGATGAGAAAAAATATCAAGGCAAATCTCAACATACGAAGCGATGGGAATCGATGACTGCAGTAGTAGAGGGTAAAACGAAAAAAGACAAAGCATACATGAAATATGGTAATTTTGGAAACGTCACAATAGTCTTTGGTTCAACATTTGGCTACTGTAGATCAATTACATGCATGCTTTTTTTACAAACTTTTGCCCGATTTTTACAACACTTTTGATACAGTTGTTTATTCAAATACATGTTTATGTATAAACTTATCGTAGTTAAGTGTATAGCATAGCGTAACAACAGCAAATTGTAAAGAAGCTATCTTCATACGCAATACATATCTTTTGCCACTTTTTGTTTTTTTACAGCATTACCACAAAATATGCGAACGGTTGACACTGATATCGTTGACCGTACAGTATTCAAATGATATGAATATTCAACGACTGTGCACTGTCTGTAAAGTTTCTCCGATACACTAGTATAGCGACGTTAGGTAACGTTTTGTACACGTCACGGCAATATTTAGCAAGGTCATAGCACATTGTTTTGTTTCCGACTCTGTAAAATGAAGAAATTATTATTAGGAAACTTTTAAGTGCTAGTTAAGTCGCCTAGAGTTTGCCCTAATTGAATAACGTGATTTGCAAGAGAATCACCATTTTAACAGATTCCGCAAAGAGAAGGTGATGGACATGAGATTGAATCTCGCAACTTCATTCATCACATCTTTGGGATGATCGGAACATTATACAACCTTATCCATCTCGCATTGCTTGTCAGTTACTATATAGAATGGTATTTTAGCCAACCGATGGGAATATTGTCAAGTGTTGTTGAGCAAAGAGAACCAAACATCTCTCGGGGGCATCGAACTCTAACCTAAGGGTAATGTTACATAATATTATGCAATGTCTAGAGTAAGAATCACTGATCTGTACCCTAGTGTACAGATCAGTGGTAAGAATTCTAGTGATGGTGTGGGCGGTATTCATAGGATTCGTGGAAGGGGGTACAATGTGTGCGTTTCCCCTGGCCCCAGAATAGGTTACAGTACAACGTGTACAATTACCTCAATTTGATATTATCAAAAGTCGAGTATAGTATGCATGGTGGTAGGCCTACTGTGGTGGGATATATGTTTTGTATAGGTAGGTAAATAATAACAGGCTAGATATAAGGTGATGTAACTCTGTATATAAACCCGGTAGATCAGAAATATCAATCAATAATTAACGCATAGCTGCGCGTCAAAAGTCTAAACATGTTATAAACATAATGAACCGCACGCATTCCGTAGTATGCACTACGGTTGCTTAACTAGACTTTCTATCTATTTGTGTTATATATAAAGTTTGCTCGGTTCTTTTAAAAAACGGGAATTAACTCTCACCGAGTAAAAATTGCTCTGACTTTTGACGTAGTTTTGGTAGGGTCAAACGAGAATATATTGTGACTAGAGAACCGGTAGATAGAACATAATTGTAACATATTTCGCAAAGAACTGAATGAATGACAACTGCTTTGGCTAAAGTATTTGTGATGGTGAGCCTACATGTAAGCTATAACCGTATACATACATGTAGGCCTATCACTCGTTGAGTGTATACCATAGCCTAACACATTGTCCCTATGCAATGTTACAACGACCACAATTGCGGATAGGTCATCCACGTTACTGCTGTGACGTCATAAAATAAATACAACAACTGGCAAGAAAAAGCTCGGTTAAACTGAAAAAAATGCAGATTCATCGTAACTTTATCATATTCACTTAATTCTGTTTATATCCCTGGCAGAAAATAAGCAAGTAGACCTCTTTGGATTACAGCCCCTCTCCTTGAAGGAAAAAAAAAAGAACGTTTTGTCTGACGGATATAGGTTTTCATGCCTCGTTTCTTAAGTTTAAAAAACAAAAACTACTATAAAACATTTCCACTTATTCTACGACTTATTTTGTTTTGTTTTTATGAAGAGTGAGACGAAGAAAAAAAGACAATAATATAAAATAATCCCGGAATGTTCAAAAGGGTATTCATGTAAGTGGTTGAGTAACAATCAATCATCTACTTTGAAACTTTTTCGTTTAATATATGTTATAGAACATTGAAGACTTTATAATGACGGATGTGAAAACATGTCTTTCGTCTAACCATCATCACAAAGAAAGGAGGCACTTAACTTGTCCACAACGGTGGCAGTTATACCAAACACAACAATTCCTGAGAACCAATTATATCCCTGCATATATCTATATGATGCATGCATATTTTATCGACCCGCTCATCATAAAAATGACCCCATCGTCGACCAATCACATGATTTAAATTGGTAAACGTCACATGACGTAACAGCTGGTGCCGAAGAGCAAAATTACAGTAAGATATATAGGATGTATAGTGAGTCGAGATGCTATATTATTATAGCAAGGATTACGTAACCGAGAGTTAATATACTCTTTATCTCAAAGTTAATACCACACACGAAAGCAAAAACATATGATAAAAATTGGGTAATATTTTCTATTACACTGTAACTGTTCTCACATTTAAAGAGGAAAACGAGTGGAAATATTACATCATTCGGTTTGATAGCGTTAAGCAATATAAAATAATTTTACTGAACTAAGAATTAAAGGTAAAGTTACATATCTGATTAACGATAATATGACTAAGTTATCCATATATTACGCTTAAAATTAACCCTTTTTTATAAGTTCAATGACATATAGTGTATTCATGCGACAAATAAAGTATCAAACCCTTCGTAAAAGATCTTAAAACTTTTTGCAAAAGATACTAAAGGGATGCAAAAACATCAACACACGGAGAGAGTGATGGACAAAGTTTTACTAAAAGCTATTTTAACCACTTACGTATAGACTCACACACGCTCTTACACACACATACACAGAGAAAGAGTAATGCACATTTGGAAGTACCTCACTCAATTACGTCATAATTCGTATCCGAAATAACATTTATTTCCCCATTTGTGTTTATAAGGTACCTTCTTAAACCACACTTTAAACTTAGATCTATGAAAGAGAATCGCATTGGAGTTTCAGGATCGAAAATAGAATGGGGTGGAGGAGAGAGGGGGTGGGGGGGGGGGCTGGTATCTACGTTCATGCACAAAGCACGTGATGCATTTTCGCTTCCTACCTTACATGCTTGCTGCATTTTCCTGAACCTTATTAGCATATTGTATCGGGGGAAACCTATATGAATTGTTACTTTCCTCATATACTTAATTTTAATATAGCAAAATGCTAGAAAATCGAGAAAGTATTTTTTTATAAACCATATTGTTTTTTATACTTTTTTTTATCTTCGCAAAACGTATACGTAGTGGGGAAAGCAATAACAATGTGCAATATGTGTAATGTGTAATGTTGACGTTGTGTGATGTGTCATGCTTGACGTTTTCCATTGGGAGCTCTATCGACAATTATACGGATATTAATAAACCAAAAACAGAAAGAAAGAAACAATAGGTAACAAAATTTCCTAAATTTACATACCATGATGTCGTTTGGCCCAAAAAAAATGACGTATTAACGATTATAATTTCTCTGGTTAGTATTAATAGTTATGCAAAAACAAGATTTAAAAAAAAAATAGTTTGAGATGTCGCTTCTATGCCAAGGGCAATTTCATCTAAGAGCTTAAATTACGAAACAAAAATTGCTGAAATCCTGTAATAAAAAAAAAACAAAAAAAATTAAATCAAAATAAATCTTCGGGTTTTACCTCAAAATAAATGGGATACGCCTATAAACAAAATAGCTGAAAATGGGAACAATTGCACAATCTTTATAAAGTTTTAAAAACTTTGAAGAAAAAAATGAAAGATACTATTATTACAAGGTTTTTAGTTCATGTAAGTTATATAAAATGGAAACAGCTGTCAGGGTGTATATTTTTGCGTCAGTTTTTTTTTCTCAATAAAACAAACAAACAAGACTATTTCTTGGTAACGATGACTAAAAAAGTAAACAAGATAACTACAAAAGAAGACGTTTTCACAATAGAATAGTAAACGTTTCTCAAACATAGAACTATAAGTTTATTACTTCTCTATAGGTACCCTATATGCACAACACATTCATCTTCAAGGAGTGAAGACAGTTGTTCATCGTAAATTCAGTAGGACAGATATTGGGGTGGAGGGGGGGGGGGGAGAAAAGGAAGGGTTATGTACTTTTTCTAACGTCTATGATTGTGCAGGCCGCAAACATTTTAATGTTCAAAATATCTCAATGAGTATGTTGTTATTATCATGTGTTTCGTGTTTCCCATAGATAAACGTCTATAACTAGAGATGATTTATGAAAGCGAAACGTAAGTGCAGTTAAAGCAAACAGAGAGTGCCATTTTGTTTTTGGGTGCAAAATACAAACTTGACTACAAATGTTAAAATGGTAGATTCATTTGCAACCTCTGAATTTTAAGTTTAAAACCAAAAAAATATAGAAAACAAAAACACACATCCAAAGAAGCATACTTAAATTACCCGCAAAGCTAGCTATTTATCGGTTTTATGGAGTTAACGTTAGATAGAAAGCATAAAGAGGCAAGGTGTTTTTCCTGAACAGGTTATTAACACTGATAAAAAAATGTTCAGCCATTTTGTACGCTGTTAAGTAGTGAGTTTAAATACGACTGTGGCTATTAAAAAGGACGAAAAAAAAAACTACACAGAACAAATTTCAGTCATATAAAGCTGCGACATTTAAATTATTTCTTATTTAATTAATTTCAGAACTGTATTTATGGTGCTTAAATTAGATGGCACTTTTAAGTGAAAACAAAACCAATCAAAACTATCAAGTTATCCATGAAATTATAGCTTTTAGCCAAAATAATTATCATACATGCTATACAAAAAAAAAAATTGGTTACAAGTTTTACGAGCTTTTCACAATTACTAACATTGAAAGGTCTATAAGAGAGTTTCGCTACATATGAACATAAACAAAAGTACTCTATGATTTTACAAACATTTTTCTCTTTATTTCTTTTGTTATCTTCTGAAAGTTATCAAATTACAAAAGGTTCACATGATGTTGTAACATCTTCTCTCTATTTCTCATCCTCTTAAACTCTCATCATAAACTCTGAAAGCCGTTTTCGTTTTTATCACACACTTTGAAATTCGCCAGAACTGTCTAGACCAATTCACCATCTTTAAAAAGACGAAAAAAAAATTTCAATAATACTTTAAGATTTTACAAAAAGGCGTATTCTTGATTTAGAAAAAAAATACTCAAAACCACACACTGACTCGCAGTTTTTTCCCCCACTCTCTTGGAATGAACACGTCTTGGAAGCGAATTATGTAACAATGCATATTAACTGTCTTATCTATGAAGTTTTCGCAACGTCTTCTTACACAGAAAGACTCACACTCGTACATCTACTGCTCTAAAGGTCGGATTTCCTTTTCACACAAAATATATACCAACTCAACACATCACCATTTCAGGTTTATTCAATCGATTGGGGTTATTTCCCGTTAATTGGAAGACCCACATGGTTTGCTATTTATTATGAAACTCAAGCATACAAATCAATCGAGTAAGGCAAAGCCTATATATCAAACACCCTAATAATATACAAATTAAACTACATCAAACATATTTGGTTACGTTACAAACCAACGAACCGCAGAAATAATATCTGTCAACTACACGTACTATAGGTTATATCTTAAAAGCAAAAGAAGATATTGTTTCACGCGATTGTAGTAAACAAACATCCTGCCCATTCATTGTTTCATTAATTGAATGTATGATAGTAACTACGGCAACGACACGGTTCCATACATGGTAGCACGTGACCATCATAAAGTACATATAGACAGTAAAAAGCACAATTAAAACTCATCGCAGGAATACAATGGCTGCGATAACAAGTGAACAACTAATATGGTTAGGCTTTTAGACTACCATATCCTAACAGGATAAGTATGTTTGATAAAAGTGTCGCTTAACACATCATCGTCCCCACCAAGATCAACGGTTTAGAAAATTCATACAAGAAGCCAGGATAATACTTATAGTGTAATATGGGGAAACAAGAATGAAATATATAAAGAGAAATTGTTTTGATGTTCGAAGTGGTCTTGGTTTCATGGTTTAACCTTGCCTGCCGCTTAGTTGAAAGAAAAATAGCGTGAAACATTTTGTCCTATCTTCGCATGCTAGATTGTATTTAAGCCCAGAAAGCTATTTACTTTCAATTATATGTGATAACTCTAGGAGTCATTTTACTTGTATATGATCCACGACCTTAAATGTGTTACCGAATCAATAACTAATAAAGTTTAAAATAATGAATATCTAAGATTAGACATGCAGCTACAAACGCTAAATTATGATACCATTTTCTTGGTGAGAAAATGTTTGTACTAGGTTACGTATATTATATGTACTGACTTTATCAATGTAATGAAATTCAAAAGCGTATTAAAGTTTTTATAATTAAACGAGTTATTTACCTAACGTACTATTCAATATATTTCATACTTCAGTGAATATTGAACGTAGTAAATATCAAATCATGATTTGGGACTAACAATTAAAGCGAATATTGTCTCACTAAACCTGAATATTCAAACTATAGCATTTCGTACAATACTGCAAAATACTAATTCACGCAAGTACTGCATATTCTAACTAGTAACTCGTGCAGTATATTTAATATTCAAATTATAGTACTGCGTGCAGAACTGAATATTTAAACTAGTAAGTTTTGTTGAAGTGAATGTTCAAAGTAGTACTTTGTGATGTACATAATATTTAAACGAGAAAAGCCTTCTGGATTAGATACATTGTCCTTGGCCGATATTTTCTGACAAAAATCCCTACATTGTGGTTAAGTAATGTAAACTAGTTAACAGGATGAGAAGAATAAACGTTGATAGGTTAATGGTTATTGTAATTAAGAAGGTTATCGGTATAATTGTTAAACAACTAAAGAAATTCATTACAATCATTTCACTAAAATTGAGTTTGATTCTCAAAGAGATATTAAACAGGATAAAATAAGAAGAAAGTGCTGGAAATGTTGTTATTATTTCTAAACTTTAGCCACTGAATAAGCGTTTTCATTAATGTAGCTACCCAATGTAGAGAAACTAGTTTTGCGAGAAGTATGAAATAATGCATTATCACAATGCGCACACAAGTTTATGTACAAATGCCACTAAGAAATGTACACATCTATATAAGTCCGGTATTAACTTGGAGATGTTTCACTACATATAAGCTACTACTATGATACTCCAACAGTCGCATAGCCGAAGATGCATATTAATATTATTCAAAATACACAGAATGTATACATGACACTTCACTGGAATGTACCATTAAAAGTTTAGGTGAACTTTCCGCTTTTCAAATTTAAGTTGATAATTATACACACTAACTGCAGCCAGAGATGTTGTGAAAAGTACAAAATTCCTCACAATTAATGATTTGCTCTTTGATATCAAAAAACATCGAATTGTAACCCCAACTGTGATTTACAAACTGCAATACAACATTTATAGCATTTTTACAGAATTTTTGGCTCTCTGAAATAGTGTCCGTTAGTTCCCGAGTCACAGCGGTACAATTGGCTCACAATAATAACAACCGAAGTGATAAAAAAGGGTACAAAACGAAAAATGGTATAGGCAATGTACATGCAAAGTTGACATCCGAAAAAGGCCCTTACCGGTAATAAAGTCTAATCGACAGTCCCTTGCCGGTAAACGACTAATCGAAAGGCCCTACCGGTAGTCGTATTTATCTTTGTCTTATTACTGGATTCCTGATTTAATCGACCCGTATCCCTCCAATCCTAAAAACGTCATCAAGACACCGTGATTCAAAGGAAGGAAAAACTGAACGGATGATGGGTATAAACCACATAACACTGTATATGCAAAAATGACATTGACTCGATAGTAAAAGCTGGTCTCATAAGAAGTCAAATAACCTGAATATTCATAAATTTTCATTCGCAGTAAAATATAATTCATAGTTTACCATATACATACATACATACATACATACATACATATGTATATATATATATCAAAGCAAAATCAACTGCCATGTCAACTTATTGAATAGTTTTATATTGATTTTCCAAATACAAGTAAACAGTGTAACATTATTCACGGCATAGCCTATTTACACAACAGGGTACAGTAATAAAAGCCGATGACGTATCACGTCAACTATTGAATATTCATATTGAATTTCCATCAACGCTGCGTTGCTATTAGCATATTTACAGCAAATGTAAGAATTTCTTGTAAACCTTTTGAAATTCATTCGGGTTCACCAAGAAACAGTCACCATTGCCATGATGTCCATGGAATGTAAATACACTAATATGAACAATTAAGGTTAATCTTAAATAATATGGGTCACTTTATCCTCCAGGTTTCTCAAACAAGAAGATGATGAAGAAGAAGAAGGAAAAAAAAACAGTGCATACGTGTTGACAATTTTTGTGGCCTGTTTAAAATCTCTAATCTATTTTCTGGTTAACTTTTTACTAAATTGTGAAAACAGCATTTTGCTTTACTGCCATAAATTGAGTTAACAGACTGATCAAATATGTACAAAAAAATACTTGCCCAATCTCTCATGTTAGGTTGGATTAAAACTATTTGAAAAAAGTATCAAGATATTGGTTTATCTATAGACTTCCAAATGTTAGTAAAGCAATCTGCCCATCTTTCTTCGCGAGTACAACGACGTTGCACTTTAACTTTTTGAATTTGTTCCTCGTAAAGTACTTCCTGGTATATGTCGGAAACCGAGTCACATTTTGATGTTTTCTTCTCTATCGGTGGTTTAAGGTGTTTTAGCTTGTAATACTTTCGCGGTGACGTTCGGCAGCACGTGTTTAATATACAATGTATAGAATCTAATAGATAAACATGGAAGATATAGTTCGCGTCCTCGTGAACAAAACACCTTAACGAAACAAACGTTCACATATTCACTGGCTTTCGTCATTCTTTGGCATAAAAAACCTCTGTCCAATAAAACCTTGCATAAGTGTAAAGTTGACAAAATGTTTTAAGAAAATGGAAACTTATAGTGTCAGGCATCACAAATGTAATCTATTGTGATACAAAGCCACTTAAAAGTGATCTGAGACTGCTAAATAATGTAAATTGGCAACGTTAGAGTTTAACCTGGCTCGAACGATAGGAAAACTAGCCATTGATTTAAAATATGTCTGGACAGAAGGTACAGCATTAGCAAACAAACAAAAAAAAAAGAAGAAAAACACAGTTTAGTTGTTATTGCTATGGAAGTTGAGCCACTTCCGATTATATAATCCAAAATGGCGACTACGAAGGACCTAATCATTCCGCTTCATTTCTAGAAACTACTTTCTATTCTTTTTTTCATCCGTAGTCCCACTACTAATAGTTCTAAGTATTATACAAACTTTGTCTTCCTCAGTAACAGTTTAAGAAAGTAATTTACATTTGTTAGAGATATCTTAGTAGCCTAACTATAAGTAGTAACACTCATCCTTCAGCCTAACCAGTATTACCAATTCAATACCCTTGCTCGGTCTAGGCTTACATCGATTCCAAAGAAAGTTGGGTACTTGAAAATCTCTCGAAAAGTTGTTTTTTGAAGTCTCTTTGTCATTGCACTTTTTGTGGGGTTGAGAGGGAGAGTATGTTTTCCCATAAGCGGACTCACTCGTCCACATTTTACCGGACTTTCTTCGGTTAACATTACCGCTTGATAAGCCCTCTGAACTTAAATGAATGTTTATGTCTGCATTAAAGTTAACGTAACTATTGATCACTTTATCTGTTTATTTATCTGATCATCGATTATTGACATCCAATACTTTCAAACGGTGATAATTTGATTTGATTATTGTCATGATATTTGGATATCTTCTGAATGGTAATGTTTCCGTATAAACGTTCCACTAACCATTACAAACTAGTTAATAACATTATGTATTTGTGAAAAGTTCTATCGGGTGAATGTGATTACAAAATAAACCAAGTTTCCAAACTATTACAACACAATGTTATAGATATCTTCCTATTGAACGTACATCATTAATTTCCTAAGCGTTTGAATTCATATGACCAGGTAGAGGTTACACCACGGCAGTGCTACGCAACACGTTCCTCGAACTAATCAGTTAACCAGTTTTTGCTTTAGAAATTCATAACATATATAATCAGTTAAAAAATATCCAGATACATGCAGTTAAGTATTATGATATCAAAAGTGTAAACATGTGATCAAGAAAAAGAAAGGGAAAGAAAAGAAGAAGAAAAAGAAGAAGAAGAAGAAGAATTATGTAACGATATTGTGATCTTCGAGTTATAATACTTAATAAAACCATTTGGTGACTCTTTGAAGTTCGGCATATATGAAGACAATTAAAAAGGGCAATAAGTATTTTGTCTTTACAAAGTTTACAATAAAATTGTAGGATGTATATCTCCAATCGACCCTTTTCAGAGAAGTAACTTTATCAGGTCACAGGAAATTTCCAGATTTTGAAATAAGTACTACAGGAAGCTGAAAGAAACTATGCTGATAAATTACATGTCCAACGCTTTTTGTCCACTCTTGTTTCCTGAAACAGTTTTAGATCATACGTGTCCATTTTCTCGCTAAAGCACATATTTGAATAAACCTCACTAATCAATAACCTACTGATTAAGAAATATTGAAAACCAGAAACAAGTTTACAACTAATATATGACCTTTATGATACATGTTGCTATATAAAGCCTTCCAATTTCTCCTTCACACTAACTAACTTTTTTTCTTTTTTTTTCATTCAAAAATAGAATTCTTAATACTGCAGGGTGTTGAATTACAAAGGCAAGAATAATTCGTAGCTTTGAAAACATGACACACACACACGCACACATTTCGCTCTTTCCTGTACAGGAAAAAAAATGAGTTTTTCCAATCTTTTCATCAATCAAGTATAAAAACAACTGTGTATACCTTAAGATGATCAAACGCGTCGAAACACCTTTTTTTTGGTTATAAAGAAAAAGGTATCGTCTAAAATAACTATGGAAGGATAAAAAGAAAAATATATATTTTGTCTGCATATCTCCGATTTTGGGCAGCGCTAAGTTTGTTTTATTTCTTGAAACAAAACACAGTTTAAACTATCCCCTTTTTGACATGTTCAAATCCTAATTCCGGTAAAATGATATAGACCAACTTATTCTTTCTTAAACTTCTTAGAACGAGTTTCAAACATGATATTAGGTTTGATAACAGTTTACATATTAATTTAAAAATGTGCATTTTCTGCAACCAAGGAATGATATTTCTATGTTTTAATTTCACGAATCTTTGT
>KN892000.1:4662-23684 GCA_000934455.1 Apostichopus parvimensis
GCGCTCCGCTTAGATAGTGTCGAAAGCGCCCCTACAGACCATTCTCGCCCCCCCCTGACCAATACCCCTAGCTCCGCCACTGGGCCCGACGTTACGATCCTGAAAGGATCCTCTTCCGAGGTGAAACAGAGAGCTGTAGCAGAAGACAAAATGATTTGCTACATAAATAGACAGCTAGACAAACTGATTTATCTGTTAGGTAAACACATTAGTGGAAGCGTAGTACAGTAGGTGTGAATAGCAGCTGGCAGATAAGAGGACTAATGTACAAAGAAAACTGGGATGGCCAAAGGATGAGAGGAGTGAGAAGAGGTAAACATGGTAACCTGTAGAGGATGTTATTGTTATGTACATATTTGGTAGATTTTACAGTTAGCCTGATCTAGTTGGAACTTTCTCTTCTTCCAGATCAAGTTTCACCCAATGACAAAAGAGTCAATTTCTTGCAATGTAACAGCTCTCCCAAAACAACAGTTAAATGGTCTACAGTGGACACATGTTTTCTTCGCTCTTTAAATTAAACACACATCACCAAACATGGAAACTCCTCGTTTCTTGTTGTAAATTATGTTTTGCACAGTAAGACAAGACATCAACCGTCTGACACAAAATGAGTTTCAAGTCTAAAAGTGTTACAGGTAGTTGTGTACCTAGGGTATTAGTATTGATGTTACAACCATACACCCTCTTCCTATGCATGTTGTGTCATTTCCTATCACTATTCAATTGTACAATGTCACTACTTTGTACCGTCTTCTCTTTGCTTAAAAACAAATCACGGCAATGAAGCAAAGAAAATACAGAACTGTTATTAAACTGTGAAATCAAAGCTTGGCTAACAGAATCACAAATTTATCAAATGTACCATACTGTACATATATGTACAAGTCCATACATGATCGGAAAATACTTCTAAACCATTACGAGACCTAAATACTCTGGCGGGTAGAAAAAGGGGGACATTAGCCTCAAGCTGCAAGCGACCAGTCACAAGGTCAGAATGGTACTGGGTGACTGTTCATCTGTCCGTCAGAATGCTATGAGCAGATCACTCTCCACATGTATGGTAAATAAAGAGTGCTAACATTGCGAGGAGAAAGGTAAGTGTATGTGGGAATAGATTCACCTAATGCACTTATATACCAATTAACCCATCAGAATGGACAGTATCACAGTGACATACTGGGTTGTACAAATGGTGCAAGAAGGATTATCCCTGCTCAGGCATAATATGAAGCACTTTGATACATATTAAATGGTAGGGGAAGATGAGGGTTAAACCAAAAATCCTTTATAGATAAAGTACAATAAACAAGAGGTTTTAGATTTGCTAAGCTTTGTAGTTTAGGGCAGGTTTTATCACAAACAAGATACTTTTTCCACGTCAAAGGCTCCATAAAATTCTGGGTAAAATAAACAGCTACTAAAACAAGTATTTCCTGTACACTAATGTTTTCTACTCAGTCACTTCCTCCTGCCAAGTCTGATATCCTCCTTGTATTACAACACTTGAATAAATACCAATAGAATGGATTGTGCTAGAAATGCTAAAATGGTCACATCGAGAGAAAAAATGTACTGTACTATAGGAAAAGCTGGACTTGACAATATTATATAACCAGGTTGATAATTAATTAGCTAAAACATTTCACTTGTTAAGTGTAAGTTAAGGCAATGATATCTAACACACAGGGTTTACATTTTACTCTTTAAAAATTACAACAGTTATTGGCCACTAGGTAAGGAATTAGTTTTCACATTTTGTGCAGCAGTTTTTGACAGCTTTAAATTTTTCAAATGTAAAGGGGACAAAAATGAGTAAAAATATGTAAATATGGTTTTTCAGTATACTGTTATACTGTACATCATTATACTTGTATACATAGCATTTGCATGCAGTACGCATTTTGCGATGTGATATACTGGATTATAAACTATTTCCTGCTATACACAGCTCTTGTAATTTCCAACTGGTAATTCCTCTTAGAGCTGCTGATTCCTGATACAGGAAGCAATATCTGACAAAGAAATAAACTTAAAGGTAGTATGTATAGGCCTCAAATTATAGCACGCTATAATTGCTAGAAGTTTTCTAAAAGTACTTTCCTGGAGGTCTTTACTCTCCAAATTGTTCTCAGACATTTTTAAGGAACACACAAGATGACAGAATGTCCCAGTGAGGAAAATTTCCTCCAAAAGGTTGTAAAAAAAGTTTAAGAATTTTGACCAAAGGTGACCATATTTGAATATCTAGCATATTTGGGGCCAATAAAGCTTCCCTTTAAAAGGATTTTCTCGTGACAAACAACATTTGTGAAACTTATTTTGAAGACAAACAAATTTACCAAACTGCTAGTTGAATAACCCCAAGTCTTGCCCCTACTGTAATTCAAGATATGAATGATTGAATGAAACCTGTTTTGACTGGCTAAAACCTCCAGCTACTCCAGGATATTGGATCACAGTAACAGGAGGGGGTTCTGTGATGTCATCTGGGCAAATGCTCTTCAAGAGCTTTAGTTACAGATTAATCATTGAAACCTCATCCATTTGGAATGTTTACTTGGCTATCAAACGAAACAGATTTACATGTGAAAGTCAAAAACCAGAATTACTCGGTATACACTACAGTATACATAGATATATATACAAATGTATATATGTGTAATTATGTTTTGAATAAGAACAGAGCTTTTTGTTGAGTAGAGATATGGTACTGTAGGGCACAGGGATGTTTGTAACATAATATTTTCCTTATCAGCTTGATCATGAAATAAATTCTTCACAGCATCTTCTCTCTGGGAAACAAGTCAGGCAGTGAGTGGAAATAATAAAGATAACTATACCTGTAATTAAGCTGTGCAAACCAGACTAAGCTAACTCTTTTATATGTAACGGGTGTACTTCCCTGAAGTAGGCTACATTAGTTACCAATGTCAATATTGTCTTTGCAATTGGGCTTCTTCTGGGCTCAAGTATTTGCATTTGTTGTCAATCCAAGATCTAGCATGGGTTTCTTCACATTTTCTTCTCTATTTTTGTGAAATCACGGTATTATAAAACTTGGATTCATAGAAACAACAAATGTTGCTGTAATTTTTTTTAAATCACATAGGCCTATGCCTAGGATACGACCGCAATTTATACCCAGACAGCCTGGTCTGCTTACTATAAGCCAGTGCATACTTTAATCAACAACTAAGTTTCACTTTCATCAATAAAATTAGGCATAATTTTCATTGGTCTACTGGATAGTGGATACAGCCAACCTACAACCAGCTATTGGAATATAGAATTGACTAGCCTAACGTTGGGAATATGCTACCTTCTGGGCCAAGCCCAAGTTAATTTGGGATAGGACTAGGCCTACAGCCAGCTCTGCTACTGCATCATGTTTCCTTGGAAGTTATAATAGGTGTGCTTACCTTTACGTCTCTTTTCTCAAATGGCAATGCAAGCCATGGCATCTCACCAAAGTAGGTGTCAAAATCTGTCTGGGTTTTATCTGAGCTCACGAAAACAATTTCAAGCTCATCTCCCCGCGGCGATTGCTTGAAATTCTTGTAAAAGTCAGCGAGTTTCGGTGTAAAAGCCCTGCAGGGGGGACACCAATGTGCGGAGAAGTATAGACCTATCACCTTGCCTTCGCCCGAAAAAGATGAAACTTGTACTTCATCTTTCGATCCTTTTTGCACAACAGTGCCAAGGAGGGTTGCTATCGGACCTGCCATCTGAATGAAATTTTAAGATATAAATTAATAGCGAGAAGATAATCAATAAAAATAGATAGTTCACCGAATCCGTCCTGCCTAACGACCTCTCATCTGCTCTGGTTAACAACTATTTTTGGAACGATCTGCTATAGAGTGAATGACAGCTGTGTGGTTTTAATCACAGAATGTATGCAGGTTGAAGGGTGTACAGCAATAAACCTAATGCAGGCATATCAGTGTGTGCCTTACGTGTTACGCGATGAGTTCGAACTTGACGGAAGGGCTTTTTTCAACTGTGTCACGACTTCCGATTCGTAATATGTAGGGCACCTACTTATCGCTATTTTTATTTCTTTCTTGAAAGTTCCACCTAGCCATGTACAACAGTAGTCAAAGGTGTCACTATGATCAGGGATTGGCACGGTATTTATATTTGCGGGCGACACATTGACAATTAATAACCTATTCAGTGGGAAATAAAAGATCAGAAGGTTGTAGATGCGCATTGTCCATCTGTTATGTTGAAATATCATAAGAAGACTGAGGCATGCAGAGATTAATCGAAAACCTGTGGTCTGTCCAGGGATATAGTTACATCACCATTTCAGTTACGTCGTCAAAGGGGACATGTCCTCCCCCCCCCCCCCATGTTCGGTGGCCCAAATGAAATTGGTCCAGTTCAACAGCAAAAAAATACTTAGACAGGAACTTCTAGGGATTCATTGACTTTACGTCTAGATATGAATTGAATCAATGCAAGTTTCTGGAAGCAAAACACGCAAAGCTTCAAGAGGGACTTCGTCCCCTCGTGAACTCACCGTGGGCCCTGCGACAGGCCCCTGAGCCCCACGCAGACATGGCTCCGCGCTCGTAATGCTGAATGTTGCCCTTAATCTTGCCCCCCCCCCCCACACACACACACACTTAATTGCAGTATTATTTATGCTATAGTTTTCCGGACCCGCCATGTTTTCTTATTACAATTGACGGCGGTCCCGGGGCTGTTTCGTCCTGACCCCTCAACTACCCCAGCTCTAGTCACCGGTCAGTCTGCAAGTATGCCCTATCTACAAACTTTGTACATTGAGTACTTCTTCAAAATATAGGCAATGTATTTCATGTTCTTCCTCGATTTCACGGCCCTGATTAATTCAAGGTATAAGGCCGCTTATATCACACCTCCAAAAAATGCATGCGGGACGCGCATTTTGCCACATGTACCTTAGATCAAAGTTTTACTATAATATTCTCAAGAAGAAGGATTGTATCTAAAATCCATTTTGTCCACCTTTTCTTTCTTGTCCTTTGACTGAGGAACTGACATAAAGAAAACAAACGCAAAAAGATCTGTACTGGTTGAAATGGAATAAACAATGACAAGGCTTCTATATATTTCATGAATAAGGGTTCTATAATTTGATGAAAAACCTCCAGCTCCACGTGATCCAAAGAATGCCAATTTATTTGCTACCGGCGGCGCTATGTTTGAATTAAAGGATTAAGATTAATGTAATTAAGATTTATATGTGCCAGTATACCCGTGGTGCATAGTTTCGAGAGAGAGGGCGCTGTTCATCAAGGCAGAACGCATGAAGTTCCCTGATCAGAAACTGCCAGTTTTGAGACATTCACATTTTGGTTTCACTACTTATCATTTTTAACAGGGGAAAGTGCTTGATTCCTTAATTGCGTACACCAGCTCACTCCATCTGTAAACACAACGAATATTAAACAAAAGCGTGCAGAATTATGGTGAAAAGGAAAAGTGCCAGGCAATTATATTCAGAAAGTGCATGATATTACCAAAACAAGAATAAAATACTAACCATCACCTTGCCCAGGATTCGGCGTCTCTGTAGGCTTGGATCATCGAGATATGGACTAGACCCATTGCAAATTGAGAATACGACCCAAAAACAAACAAAAAACTATAAATTGAATATATCGAACAATTTATTCTGAAATGCCAGTGTCACAGTAAACATTTAATAGTTGGAAGTAGCCGCAATCTAAATGGTCTATTTTGTTTTCCGTATCTTTTGTTGGTTCATAGGCTAAATTAGCATATATCTAGCCGAAGGTTAATAGGTCAATTTACAGGTATAGTCCCTATTGGCATGTTGCCAATGAAGTAAAATTCCAAAACTTCCAAACGTCACAAGTTATAATGAGTCAGATAGTTAGCTATACAATAGGAACAAAATAAGTCCAACTTGGTAGGGTATTGTTTATACACCTGTGTTTCGAGGTATATAAGTATATTGTGTAATAGCATTCGAGGTTGAGATCCAGAACTGGTATCAAAATTGTACGTAGAAAGTTATAAGGTTCAGGCCGTGTATAACGCCTAGGGCGAAGTATTATAATATTAGTTTGACCACCTTCCAAAGCTATAGACAAGAGCACGTGGCGTCTGTCATAGGGGAAGTAGTGGGAACTTTTTAAAATTACACCGCAACCTTAATAAACATATATAAGACTTGGAGCATCCTTCTTGGAAACCAGCCCAACGCCTGTGTCCTGGACACCGTTAGCCATCTTGTATGGTAAGATTTCATTCCTTAATTTAAAATGTATATGTTACTGTTATATTATGCCGATGTGAACACTACTAGAAGTATAGTTACATGACCGTCCTACAGACGTGAATGAAACATATTACACGGAGTAGTGGAATGCATTAAGTAAAGACTTTAACATATTAGTATATCACAACTGAAGCAATTACAATCGAAGTGATGCCTTGCTATTAATTGGAAGTTACCGTATGAACTTGCTAAATATTATCTATGTTAATAAATAAGGAAACGTATATGATTTTGTTAGTTGAATGCAACCTGATTTATTACATTGAAACTTATAGGCAGCTAATCCGGGATTCCTGTCTGGCCCGACGAAGCACCAGGAACAGACCTGAACGTGGCCCCATGTACTGGCGGACCCGGAAATATACACGCGACGTTTTTACCCACTTTGAACTACGGATAGTATGAACATTATGGTTTAACGTTGCAAGGGGATAGTAAGCTGAAATAAGAGGGGCAATATAATAGAGGGTGCAATATAACGTAACGGGCAAATGATATTCAATATTTAATTATAAGTTAATTAATTTGTTTTGGTGTTAAGTAGTTTGATGTTAAAATTAGTGCAATAAGACGTGTAATAATAATTGTTCACTAACTTTGACAGCGTGTTGTTGTATTTTGTTGATTGTGGTAGTGTAAACACCCCAGTATTTATAAGAAAATCTGCGAACCTACATGTCCCAGCAATACAGCCGTGACAGCCAGCATACAGTCAGCTTAAGGACCATTAAAGGTATCCGTATGTCTCCTGATCTTCATATCTTAAAATGAAGGACGCGAACGAAACTGATATTCTCTTTGGAACTTTCATATATATACTGTATGAAGACCAACTTCAACGACAACCCTTCCCATCTCTAACTTACCCCTAATCCTTTCAGTCACTCGTTAACCTGTTTACTACACCTTAATGTGTGTTGTTGTTCTTGATGTTTTTGTGTGTTTTCTTTGTGTAAGTGTGCAATGCGTGTGTGTGTTTCAAAACTTAAATTTTATTTACTGCAGAGCTCTCACCACACTAATTGTTTGTATTGTAAAGAAAGACACACATAACAGAACAACATCTGAAGACTATAACAAAATCCGTTTAAATTTTACCGTACTTTGCCAGTGATATTGTATGCAAGTCCATGTACAATTTATCACCTGCGTAAGCATAAGGGAACTGTACTGATTGATGGAAGAAACTTACACAAACATTTAGAATAATAAAGGAATAATCGATTCAAAATGGGACACCGGGAGGAAGTTGCAGTATAACCTTCGGAGCAAAAGTCCTAATATAGGCTATATGTATATTTTACTTTAACCCGAGTCGACACTGCACGATCACTCTTCAATCATCTGTTCTCCACGAGTGTCAGTCAGAGACTACCAATAGCACGTAATCGAAGTCACGTCATTCTCTCAATGCCACCTCCTAAAAGTCCCAATTTATAAGTGGATTTAAACATGAGAGGGCCCGGCCCAGATACAGGTTTAGTTATTGGAATGGAGGAGAATGGCGGAATTCACATATATGTTCAGTGGTGTTGAAACTGTCGCCTATAGGCAGCAAAGTGACTTCGTGACCATCATTAATATGATAATTATTGGTGACCATGACCCACTATCCCCCCCCCCACCTTGTCGGGGTGCTCTAGGAGACCAGAAGCTGTTTAAAGGTAACTACCAAACACACAACAATAACAAAAACACTGCAAAACAAACAAGCTACCTTTATTGTTTTTCAACTCACTAACACTACGGTTGGATGGAACAATGGAAATTAAACTGTTAACAACTAAGTTTGTAGATACGTTTTGTAAATAGATTGTTTATATTTAAGGTTTGTTTTTTAAGTGGAAGATTATATAACGTCTGAAATAACCGTACTAAATCCAACATACATATATTTAGGACTTAACAATGGAAGGTCATTTGTACTGGCTCTAATATGCTGAAATTGCTTAGAACTTTCAAAAATGCTTCCGTCTTTTATCTACCCCAAATTTCTCTAAGACAGTGAGAAGTATTCATGAATGTCATGATTTAGTTTCATCAACTTACCTGAGAGATCGGGGTTATTCGAAAAAGGATAACAAATGAATATGAAACATGCACTTTGGGGGGGGGGGGGGCACCGACGTCGAAGGGCACTTTGCAGAAATTCGATTGGACTCATGCAGCCTGATATTTAGTGCCCTTTATAACTCTTGTATTTTCTTATTTGCGCATACACATCACTCCATCAACGCCCCCCCCCCCCTCAAGGAAAAAATGCATACTAGCACTGCAATATCCGATGTGCAAATTGGGAAACAAGGAAGAAGTTTTCTTTCGAGACAAAATGAGGTGAAATCATGGCTAATTGCTAAAGTAGGAATCTGCCGAATTAGAGTTTATTTCTTGTTAAGAGCTTAACAAAATTTTTCCATTCGAAAATAGCTTTGAGTTTGACCCACAGAAATTCATTAATAGTTCTAAATTAGGATTAGATCTCTTACTGAAATATCGCTGACCTAATAAGGTGATCAAGAGTACAATTTTTATGTAGAAAAAGGGCACATTTTTAACCTGAGGAAAAGTGGGGGGGCACGTGCCCCCTGTGCCCCCCCCCCCCGGTTCCGCCGCCCTTGATGTGAAAGTAATGAATTACCATTGTTTTTCCGCTCTTGTGTTTTTATTGAAAACGATATCACCTACCCTTTGAAACTTTCAATTATTTCGATTTTATAGAAATGTAAACATGAAATGACAATGAAACTATATGTTATATATTCTAATATAAAACTAATCTTTAAGATAAACATGCAGAAAATTTGTTGATGTGAAGTTGTTATCTCAAAGTGTCCAACAATTGTAGAATACATAATCAGTCGTGAATTCCAGAAATAAAAAAGGAAAGGTCGTAATCAATAAATCTGATTTGTTTTCAGGAAGTACTATTGAAATCAACAAGCGGTAGGTACTACAAAACATGAATACATCTGTCATATATATACGCTGTATTTTACATGAGTTTGTCTATTTATGATATACCAACCAGTTGGGACAATTTGTTTTTCTAAACTGTACTGCCATGTCTTCAGAGCACTCGTATAGTGTCAGTATAGTGTACGAGCAGTATGAATATCATGTTTCTATCAGATAAAGGTTAGGAACTGTTTGTACTGTCAATACGAGTGCTTTGAAGCATGATATGGGAGGACAGTTTAGAGAGGTATTAGCATTACGAAATTGTCCCAACACGGCTGAATATACATATCATGATCTGCATATTCAACATTTGATCAAATAATCATATCAATTAGAAATTTTAACATCTAATGATGAATATTTAAATATTCAGTGTATGAAAACACTTGACCATTCAAATTTTTTGATGAGTGTCAAATTTAATTTAAAAAAAATTAACCTACTAAGTTTAAAATATGTTATTACTGTAAGCTACGCATTAAAGAATTGATATACGGATATAGTGACGAAATAAACAAGTTAACTCGATGCATGACCTCATTATGCATAGGTCAAATCTACTTCTTTCTACGAAGTATGGCCTTCTCGAGGCCCATTGCTGGTCCTTCAACCAACACAGACAGAAGCAACGCCGCCACATAGGACAAAGTGATGCTGGCAGAACTGAAATATATCTGAAAATACAACAAAACTATAATCTTTAGTAAAAGAGAAGAGAAAAAGACAATATACTTTAATGACAAAAGAAGATATATAACAAACTATTTACTCTTGTTAAGCAATAAATGAATTTCTGTTAATACAACTAATTGTTTTAATATCGCACTGCATGGCCGTCAGTTCAGTGATACCCAAAGGTTATGCCTCCTTTGCTTATTTCTTTTGAGTGTGTATGGGCCGGACCAGAAGGGGTAATGGGGTCCGGGTCAATTTGAAGGGGCCGGGGAATTATGGGATATATACAGAGCAAACATGGGGGACCGGTGGCCTAATTGACCCCGCCGGAACGCACCTGGCTTACAACATTTTATCTCCCCTCCCCGACACTTTTTATTATCAATTCATGGAACAACTTAATTACCGAGTTTTTTTTCTTCATATTGATCTCTGTCAGGATTGAGCATACACATATGTCAATACAGTACTTAAGACTACATAATATACGATCGAGATATATACTTTCGTTCAAATAATGTCCATATTTCAAGATGACTTAAACTTAAAAACTATCAAATCCCGAACGCTTTTAAAATACTCAGGACCCACTCCAACACCTACTTCAACATCTACCCCCCCCCCCACACCCCACTCGTGAAAGCGAATCGCTTTCAAGTGTGTATGTTATATACCATGGAGCTATTTCGTTAATAGCTCCATGGTTATACAAATACTTATATGGCTCGATATCGTGTGTTTACCTATTAAGATCATTTTAAGAACGCATTAACCATTGTTCTGAATGTGAACTTACCATTTCAAAATATGTCCAATGAAATGATATCTTCTTTGTGTATATGAATAGCACCATGATAATTGGATGCAAGAGATATGCGCCGTAAGTGAGGCGAGCAAGTGGAGTCCAAAAATTCATTGAGAGGAAGGAGTTGATCAAACCTGTAGAAGGAACGAATACAAATTTCCAAATATCACATGAAAATTATGTATCTTTCTATCCATTTCTTAATACTTTCTTTGCATAATTTTTCAAGACCCCCCCCCCCCCACTGTAATACCTGCTTTCGCTCCTGTTGTGAAAATTTATCTTTGAATGAAAACTGCTCAGTTCTTAGGAACTATAATAAATACTTTGAGCGGACTAAGACCTTTCCCGCGTAATAGCTCAGTGAAAGCACGGCCTTTTAGGAGTTGCCGAGCAACGGTATAATTAATTAGTTACCCGTTACAGTGACAGTTAGTCGGTAACTTAGCAGTACCGTGACTTAAGTCTGCACCAAGACTATGCGTTGTGATGCGTTCAATGCAAGTTTTTTTGGAGTAAATGATACGGCTAAAGTTTATAATTAGCGAAAATTCCAAATCGCTTCAAGTTTACAAAAGCACTTCCCAGTGTTTCTGAAGTTGATATTAAACCAAGCCAATGAGGAGTAATCAATTATGCAAAGGTTTTATTAGTGCCAACCAGCCCCCCCCCCCCACCCCGATGTATACTTACCACCATGACCCGTTGAACATGCAAAAGCGACCCAGGCAACTCCCAGTGACCAGCATGCACGGCAAACACCAGCCCAAATACAAACAAACCACTGAGGAAGGGGTTCGGTTCTTTCACCAGTGGGATGCATAGCATAGAGCAGGGTATACATGATACCAACAGCAAATACCCAACCAACCAGATTTTCCATCTGAAAAGGTAGAGAAAAAGACAAAAATACATTCGGATAAAGAGTTACCAATAACACTGGTAACATAATAAAATAAATGTCTTTCATTCAGGCAGGCATCCAATTATTTATATATCGGTCCATACGTCTATACATCCATTCATCCATACACACATCTATCTTAAAGATGCAACCTGTTCTTTTTCTCTTCGCGTCCATATTTAATATATATCCTTGGTGACCTATATATGCACTAATGTTTCAGATTGACACAAGCACCCCGGCACGTGACAACATGTTAAGACATCAAGTCTAGAAACCCCTCCACCAAAGCTGCTGGGTATGTTTGTAATTTTATTTCTTTGCTTGTCATCAAACATATACAGAACCACTATATTTCGTTACTTCTCTTCAATGAATGTCAATAAAGGAAACATTAAAACTTAAGAGTCTGCTATATGCTTTTAGTACCAAACATTATAGCAGTTGCACTCTAAGCCTACCGAACGTTTATATGCCAAAATGTATAGCCTAGCTCCTAGGTTCTCAATCTTTTATTTCTATCCACGGCTTTGGGGACAATTAAGAAATAGTCAAGGACAGCAAACATATAGGAAGTTATCACCAGTGGTGTGACCCCAATCAAGATTGAAACAGCAAGATCAGGAAAATTTCGAATTTCCTTGACCGTCCATGATACTCTCAGGATTTATTGTGACTGTACGGCCTCACAGCTTATGTCGGCCTAAATCAGCACAACGTTGACGGACATTTTCGAATTTTAATTCAGGACCCAAAGTTTTCCGCAGACATCCTACAGCTAGACACGCTTTACCATCACGGACCCCTAAAATTGTTCTCGGACCACCTAGCCAGCATTATAGGTGGGTCTATAGAAGACGTAGCATATACAAATCCGGAATGATGTGTTTGTTGCGAGTACCTCTCGTGGCCATAATAACCAGCTGCAAAGCTAATCTTTTGGATGATGAGGACATATTGTGTGAAGCAACTCACAACGAACATTGTATTAATAACTCTCGATCCAATCTGTTGAAATGTGGAACATGGTTTTGAACCTATCGTAAGATTACAGCTCCTTTAAATAAAGTAATAAAGACTAGCGCCATCGTCTTACCCAATGTATTTTGACTTTCTTGATGAAGAAGTGACGGTACAGAATGTATCCAGCTAACACGCCGACCAGGTAAGACTGAATTCGACAATACGGCTTTCCATATATGATGTCAGAGTCCTTTCCGTGGGGTTCCAATTCTTCCAGACGCGTATTGTAATATCTGATGAAAAGAGAGTATAGGATATGTTTTGCCAGTATTACTGAACCTTTCTGACCCCTGCAGGAGAACATCTCCTTCCCCGTGAAGAAAGCAAAACCCCGACCACCTAATATCCAAGTGTCCTTGATTAAGACTACATAGTAGAAAGGAAAAGTAAGTGGAGGCCTATCCTATAGCTATAGGCCTACAACAACGGTAACAAGTCAAGTGGAAAAGCGAACATGATTTTCCTGTTTTGGTCGAAATTTAAACGTCATTTACGGATCAAATGGCGTTTGTTATGCCATTAACCTCTAAAACTAGTAAGTTTATTTCCACTGAAAAAGAGAGCTAAATTTGCTTGCAAGGGATTGACGGGAACGAAGACGGAAATCACGCCTCGCAAGGGTGATTGTCCCGGACAAGGCTCTCAAAGAGGGATTTCTCACTCTTGGAATTACGAGTGTATATATTTAATGATTTTACAAGATGAAAGGTACGGTGGCTGAACAGGAACAAAAAGGCAAAATTTTGAGATAAAAAGTCTAACCCCCCCCCCCCGGCGCCCCCACACCTATATCCCTATTAAGCCACCATAGAAAGAAGAGTGAATTCGACAAATGTGCAGTATAGAGATACATTGACGTTCAGTTGGATGTTATTTCCAAATAGTAAGAGCTCCCTCTTAAAGAGTGTCCAGTATGATCAATATTAAGATTTTACTAGAATTTATTCTGTAGAGTCTATAGGACGGAAAATTATTCATCGAAAGAGGGCACATTATATATGTACACTCTCAAAGAGGGAGTTGCCACACATTGGAATTAAGAGTCTACGTAAGTTTATTGGTCTTAACTCAAACAACAGAAAAACCGTTTCCTTGATTTTAATAGACTTTTCGTTGCTGCTTTTTCACAACCTTTGTCGCCCAAAAACTTTTCTCATATTATACCATAAGTCACGCATGCATAAACAAAGGAAAATTAAAGTATACCCTCCCCCCTCCCCACCCACAGTTCCTCTCCGTTTACTGTACATATGTATGTAGATATCTTCCTGTTTGTTCTGAGCCTTACAAAAAAATGTTCCATTCCCCCACCCACTCCTCCCCCCCCCCCCCCCAAAAAAAGTAGGCTATATTTCGTCATTATTTGAAATGACACTTGGAGAGTGAAGAGACCGAATTCCCTCTTAATATAGAAATCGTATATCGAAATATTGAAATATTTACTTTAAGGACATCACTAAATCAGAATCTACTTTAAAACAAAAAGAAGCTCACTGATTGGTTTTAGCGACCGGAAGTCCGTAATAACCAGTTAATGTTGCGGTTACAATACAAGAAGCTAGAAGAATAGCGCCAACGACAAGCAAACCAATTTTTCTTGTCTTGCGGCTGCGTAAAACGAAGAAGATAACATTATACATGGACATTGAGAAAAACTAATGTTGCATTTAAGAAAGAACCACATATAGAGAAACCTCCTTTATCTTTGCTTTACTTATAAAATAAAATAAGGTTATAGATACAGAATTGTTTCATAATCAATCTTACCAAATATAAAGAGATCTTGCATAAGACCGGTCAAAATCCCCGCTCCCATTTGAGTCCACCGTCATGTGTACGAAAACTTCACAAATTATACAAAGACACGACCATTGTGGCCCTCTTTAAATTGTTGGTGCCCCTGCTTAAATCGTTGATGCACTTTCCTTGACTTGTAGATGCCCCTCCTTAAATTGTTGGTGCTCCCCCCCCCCCTTCATCTTATAATTCGTGGCTAAGGGCCTGCCAGGTCACATAGAGGTAACTTTTAATTAATTCTAGCTTTTAAAAAAATGCGATGGAGTCGGAGAATGGGGTAGAAGGGGGACATTCCCCAGGTTTGTGAAACTTTAAAAGTACTTTGTTTTAAACTAGCAGTATAGCGCCACTCCTGTTTGTTAATGAATAATCCTTTTTCCTATTGTTACTTTAAAAAAAACTGTTGCTGAAAAGGAGCGGAAAAGTGCCGGGTTGTTGAAAACATTCAAATAATGGAGTTTGTGGTAACGAACTTGTCGGAACGAATTTGATGTCACTGATTTTGTGCTTTTCCAACTTAAATCACAAGTCACAAGTCCCAATGACCTTTGAGTCTAGACACTGACTCGAGTCACTGTAATACCTCGATGACGAAATGATGGCCGAATGATGTTCGAATCACATCCCTCTTTGCAATTTGGTGACCGGGAGTCTTGACTCGTTTACCATATTGACAGGAACACATGCTCGCACACACCCACGCACTCACCCAGACGGACGGAGAGAGTTTTTACCGTTTTTTACCGAGGGCAGGGAATGGGGGGGGGGGTATAAGTTAGTAGATAAAATAAATCGGGAAAATAAAAAACACACAGTGCACGATAATGTCACTTCGCTAAAACAACAAGAGCTGTATACCGTTTTCAGAAATGCAATTTCACTAGCTAAGCATTAACAGACAAACATTATACTCACTTTCCCAACAGAATGAGGAACAATGGACTGATGACGTAAAACTGCATATCATTAGCTACATACCAAGACCAACCCATACACTGAAAAGAAGAGAGAAAAAAATAGATTGGAGGGGAAAAAATTGAATTCGAAAATATCCGACTGAAGAAGATAAATCTTGATTGTCATACTGAAATTTGGAATCATGACAAAAAACTGAGATTATTTGTAGAATATTGGTTTGAAAAAATTGAAATTCTGTTTTTCAAGGAACCTTGATTTGTAAACTGGAAATGGTGGCTGAGCGGTTGCTTAGCACAACGGTCCGAAGACTATAATAGGTGCGTGATCCATACGTGCAGGGTGGTTAACAATTTTCGGTGGGTCGCGAGATTTTCTCCAGACTTTGAAACATTTATCTGCAGTTTTCGAAATCTTGCCGGGACGGAGATAGATTAAGTTATTTTTTTTTGAACATCAAGTCTATAGTCCAAGCTAGATTTCATCGATTCTAAGGATAGATTCTGATCTGAATTATGGAAAATCCTGCAGGGGGTTCGTGGTCCTAAAAGTTTGCGGACCGCTGGTTTAGCGAGTATAGCTGCTATGAACCATTGTGATGTATAAAAATAACATCGCGTATATGACATATTGCTGTATAAGGTATTTTATATAACCGACAATAATCTATCCAATCAGGGAGTTGTTATGGAAACAACTCCCTGGTCCAACCAGGTTATATGAGTGCATGTATGTTCCTGTTTCGAAATTAGATACGTACCCCTCCAACTATCCCTGGGAATGGATATAAATTATTGATATACAGCAAGTTCGCCCACCAGTAATCTTTACATAGGGCACTATTGTACTGGTCCGCCTCGAACTTGTCGGCGCCTTTGCCCATGTGTACTGCCAGCGTCGTGAACACAGCGAGGGTCATCATGTAGGCAGGGGTTAGACGCCAAAACCGATGGAAGTAGAACATGAACCAATTCAGTTTACCGTTCCTTGCATGCATTTCCTTTAGTGTGAGATATGTTACTAAGAGACCACTGCCAAAGAAAAGGTAACATGTTTATAGTATGTGTTATCTTAACTTGTTCATAATCTGGACAATAAGAAACTGGAGTTTCTAGGGATATGCCCCCCCCCCCAAAAAAGAAACCCCAAAAAGATCCGGATAATGGAGTTTCTTATGTTATATTGTGTTCTTTTGGTGTTTTAAAGAACTCCAGAATGTGTTTTAGGAAGGTGCTGTGATATTCTCACTTTTCTGTTGTTCCTGTAAGGATTTGTTGTAAAACCGTAAGCTAACATAATTTTTATAACATCGAACTTTCATGTATATGAGAAATGTGCAGTCACTGTATTTTAAAACGGAATGATTGGATATCGAATTAGGATAATATCATAGATTTACGGATAACCCAAGGCTTTTACTCTTTTCCTACAGTAATACAATGACAGTAACAAAAAGACTGTCAACTGGATAAAACAATTTCCGGTACTTAGGTAAAACCATGCATAGACGGTATACGGTATCGTATAAGTATACACGAACCACGGAATTATATATAGTGGATATTGCGTTGTGTTTTACACAATATGGTTACTTGTAGCGATGTAGGCTTTTTTACATCTTGTTTGTCTGCTTCACATAGGGTTATTCTATACACACTTAAAGGTATACTGTATTGGCCCCAAATATGCTAGATATTCAAATATGGTCACTTTGGTCAAAATTCTTAAACTGTTTTGATTACAATCTTCAAGGAAATTTTCACCACTGGGACATTCAGTCATTTTATGTGTTCCTTAAAAATGTCTGAGAACAATTAGGAGAGAAAAGATCTCCAGGAAAGTACTTTTTGAAAACTTCTGGCAATTATAGCATGCTACCTTTAATAACAGAATAAATTAACGGTACAGTAATCAGCTACATTAGGTAATTAACGTACAGCTTTGAGCTAACACCGTAATGGTACCTATAGCCACTGTTTAGTCTTCGACGCCCTCGACTTTTAAACTGGTACTTCTTTATACACCCTAAAAACATGCCAGACTCCGCCTGCGTCTGAACAGGCTTCATATGTGTATTTACACTCCGTAGATAGTGCGCAGAATCGAACTATATAGTGTGGGAGTTATGCAATGTAACTATAGGCCCACCCAAATTGAGCTCTACACATTATGCAGTATACCTTAGCACGAAGAAGGAATCAACCGCGTAAGTTCCGTTGAGAGTTGCATTAAACCAATATGCGGTGGACCTCTCTATTAAGGCCAGTGGATTATCTATAGAGTGGATCAAATAAAAACATGGAAAAGGAAGCATTACTGTGAGAATAATTGGTCGGGGAGGGACGGGGTGTCCAAGGAATTATAAATAATTAACATAGAGCTAGGAGAGGCGTACGAGCTATTTTATTGAATTACGATTGGAACGACAGTAGAAGTTACTTGACGGTGGAGTTATGTGGAAATGCATAGACCTAACACAGTAATGTGACTGGGAGAAGGATATGTGGGGGGGGGGGGAGCAGGGGGTGGGAGGAGGGGGTGGGAGGAGGAGGAGGGGGCAGAAAAATTGGTGCATACCCCTTAATGCAAACACAACATACAAAATGAAAACAAATGAAAGATGCAACATAATCAAGTTACAAAGACCTAAATAGAGGTTACTATCACATGGTGTGATATTTAAATGACATTCATTCATACGTGTTAAAACTTCTCGAGTCTGATTGGTCCGTTGTCGTCAGCTGACCGTTGATCTTCCGATGGATAGCGCACGGTAAACTGACCGTGGGATGAATATAAGTCGCAAAAAAGAAGGCTCTTGGCAAGCTTATTCCCAGCCAACTGCCCCCTTTAGTTTTTTTCAACAACCTTAGAAGCTCTAAGTGGACATTAAACAAATCAGGAAATGGACAGGACAAGCCCCTCGGTGTAAACACCCATTTGGCAAATAATGACCGTCGATAAACCCCTGAATATACTTGATACCTCACATGTATTTAATATCTGGAGCCAAAGAAAAACAAGCTATTTTATATGACCATTGATATGCTTTATGCTGTATAATGTTAAATCTCTTTAGGGGTCATTCCACATTAAGTCACTATTTTGTTTGAGACGTCCCCGCTTGAGTTTTCTGCAGTTGAGTCATATTCGGTGACTCAGGAGACCCACGATCTTGGTTAAGGAACGACACTTAGAATTATAAATCTACCCGAGGTGTGTCTAAATCCTCTCTGTCCCCCTCTCTCTCTTTGCAGAGTTGTCAATACAGCCTTCCCTGAACAACATCCTGGTTCCAAGCTCTGCCCGAGAGGACACTCCACCAACAGCTAGTCAAACCTCCTCCACAGAAAAATCAGGGAACAACGGGGGCTCGTCTCCGAATGGCGCAGCAGGCGGGGCCAACTGAGGAGGGTACATACGATGGACTGAAAAAGTGATTGGTGGTGAAATGATTACCTCAGATCTCAACACAACAATGTCTCCCTCCCTTCTGCTTCCCAGTCCCACTTCAGGAGGAAAAGAGGAAAAAATGAAAAACAGCAATACCGTTCCTGTTTCTTCATCTCTTCCTTCCTCCCAAAAAAGTCAAGTAGCTGATTTACATGTACAAATAGTTTTGTTTGTTTTCTCAACTTTTTTTT
>KN892000.1:27774-43346 GCA_000934455.1 Apostichopus parvimensis
GATTGGCGGTGCTCCTTCCGGCAGCAGTAGACGTTATAGCGATGTCATTATGACAGTTGAGTTGAAAATGTCTTTGCTTTTATCCCCCGTAATTTTATGATTTATCCCCCGAGGAATATAATATCCTGACAAACAAGTTGATTAATAATATAATTCAAAATGATATTATATGGATAACATTGACATAAGCAAGCATTCCAAAATGTATCACATTTGAAGGATAATCGACAACAAATATAATAATTGCAAAGTAAAGCTTTAGCAAAACACATGCCATGAGGGCATTACAGACCACATATAGTAATACTATGACCAACTTTCCGGAGAAGGAAAAGTTTATCTGGTCAAAAAATAGTTTACCGTTGTAAACAACCATATCTAGAGGTCAGAACCAGAAATTGAGATAAGCTTTTAAAATAACACGTGAAATAATTTTCACTTCCATGTCCGCAACCGGAATATACCTTCAACTTATTCGGATTATCTGATCAGCAAAACGTAATCCATTCTTAAAGGTCGGTATCTGTTTAAAGTAGATCAACAAAATCCGATAAACAAATATTTTCAAGTAAATCACTGACACTTAACACAGCATATTTTCTGAAATATTGTTCCATTTTTAAGCTATTTTCTCACCCTCACCCCTCCCTCTTACCCCCCCCCCCCGCCCCATGGTCAGAAATACTGGTACTCCCATTCTTAAATAAACAATTAAAAGAAGAAGCTAGACATACAAACTATGCAACGTTACAAATAGTGACCAAAAGTTAACCATTAAACCAAATGTTTATGAACGCTAATGACAATATGAATTGCCAAACTTTTAGTACACGAAATCCGTGTAACCGGTTTTCTTAATTGTACTCAGTCAATGTAACAATATGAAGTCTGTACTCAGGACTTCGTACGCCTTCTCCGGTACTCAGAAAATTGTACTCATGGTCGGGGTATTTACTTACACCCAAATCACTTAAATGTTAAAAATTTCTCAGTAGGCCTATATGCTTATTTTTTTCTGCAGGAAGGTAACGTCCAATACTCACTTTGCCAAGCATAGAGCTTCGCTTCCGTCAAATCTGAGTAATATCTGTCTAAATCGTCCAAGCAAGTCTTCAGTAATTCACCCTCGATTTGACTAAAGATGACATCTTTATTTTGAACGATCATACGAGCCAGTTGAATTTCTGTTATATCCATTCCCGATGTTTCGACAGATTCCGACATTTCCAATTTAAGTAAATCTTGAAGTTTTGGTGATTCAAAAGCTGTTTGCATACCAGTTATTGCGTCGACAAATTTTCTGGCAGCATTCCCTTCATCATGAATGAAATTGTTGCCTTGGCATGATGACAAATTCAGACCAAAACACAAGAAAACCAGGATTACAACTTGTGTTGGATTCATCTTGCCCCGTATAAAACAGAAGCAAGCACAGGCCCTTCAGTTGTGTACCTTCGCAGATATCTATTCGATCTTTCAGAAACTTCAGTACTAACAAAATAATTAAAACAGACTTAGTCCATGTAACTGAAGCGCTCGGTGAGAAATGGGACCAATTTACCTCTGCTATAGGAAAACGAAACTGCATATGACTGTTCCGGCTGTTCTTTGTGTCAAGACGTGCGTGGTTATTTGCTATGAACTCAACGGATTTGCGCGTTTAGCTTAATTACAGTATAAGCTTATATGTACCATCCTCATAATTCTTTTCCAATGCCCTCCGAAACTTTGCTCTCAACTAGACAGCAGATCCGATGAATAAATAAGCCGATGACAATTTGTATAATTCGATTATCTTTGATGCTAAATGGTCAACCTTAATTTGCTCAAAGAGATACCGCCGCAGATAAATGTGTTTTACTTATTCAATGATCCGCGTATTTATAGCTTGGTAAGTTGATTACATAAAGTTGGTAAGTAATTTCACCAAACATATACCCTAATTATACTGACGGTAACTACAAAATTTAAATCGGAAGTACATTAATATGATACGCTTAAGTGTTTATGTTTATTTATAGGCTTTAAGAAGAAGTTTAAGGACCTATTAACGACCTCTGGTATTAATCTCTTTGTGCTTTGTCTTTTATCACGCATTGGCTTTGTGTCGCGTGGTCCGAACGTATGTTGTCGCAATTGCGTAAAACAAAATACAGTGGCTTGCAAAAAAAAAAAGTATCTGCTATAAACTCAATGTTAAGTGTCATTTAACTCTTTGAAATCGATATCATGTTAATTAATCATATTAATAAATCATGTTTTATTTAATTATGTTAATTAATCATAAAGAGTGGATAATGTTTTGTTTCGTTTCAAGGTGAAATTGGCCCCTAGACCATACCTTAAGACTTTGAAAAGTTATTGGAAAATATCACCTCTTAAATGTGCTTTGTTATGCATACAGGTAGAAATGAAAATTCATTGGTTCGCATATGGTTACATAAGAAGGATATCCAACATTACCAATTTACAATGAAGGTTTATTTTCTGGCCGAAAAAGCTTTTCATGCTTGGTTTCCGCATCGTCTACCATGCTATAGCGAACTAATTGCATCCATCTACAGATAATCTGATGCGTGCAAACACAAGAGTTCCATTCCACTGTCATCCCTAGACCGGGGGTAATGTGGTGTGGGGTAAGTGTGTAAAATTCCTTATCTGATGTCTTCTCCATTTTCCCATTGTCCTCGTTACATTCTTTACCAGTGTACAGTTTCTTTATGTCACGGACGTCACGGATAGCCATATCCTTGAACCTGACACATGGTTGACCAGCAAAGCAATACATATGCCAGCCACTCGAGTTTGCCTTTCTCTGATCGTTGCAATCAGGGGCGTCGTGCGAAAATAAATTTTGGGGGGGCCCGTGAGCAGGTGATGACTATCTAAGCGGAGCGCCACCACGGGTTGGCGCGCAGCGTACAAGAAAATTTTTCGTCTGGCAGACCCCTCAGATTGCAGGAGACGGCACTTCCCGTGCTTTATGGCAGTAAGCAACACCCCTAAAATTGATCAAAATTTCCGGCAATTTTTTATTTTGGGAAATATTCTCGAAGGAAGTGATCGCCATTAATTCCTCAGTTTACCAATTCCTCGTCTCCCAGAAGCGCCCAAAATTTAAGAAATCGAAACATTTTTGTGTTGGCTGATCCATGATCGCCGCCCATGCCCGTGATAAGTGGTGACTGTGTAAAGAAAAAGCTATGCCGTTTGAAAACATGGGCAGTAAAAGCGAAAGTAGCGAAACCTAAGGTAAAACGTGAGATAACGAAGTGATTATTTTCCAGGTTAATTGTGACTGTATTTGAAATGATTATTATTATTCATTTTTTTTCAAAACTACCTATCAGATCATGAGGAAAATTTGTCCTGGTGGACCTTTTAGCGAACTGATTGCATTGCTTAAGAAGAAGTTCACATGGAGTCCCATAATCTCTGTTCACTACATTTATCTTAACTTTCCGGACTTTGTTACAGGCTTAGAAAACAATTAAAAAATTTGCCATTTTTTCATGACTTTGGCAAAGGTAACGGGTTGCACTTACTCTGGGACTACGTATATATAATATTGTTCAACGATGGCAGCGTTGATGGCACATTTGGTTCATTAGTTATCAACCATCAGTAATTATTTAACTGTTTCGATTGACTGAATACCAACAATTTACAACCATTGACCAAGCATTCAACAGAAGCCCCATTTCTCGTAGGCCCTACAAGAAATTCAGTTGCTGACACTGTTCGAAAACACTTTTTTTTTTTTAAATTATGACAAAATTTTATGACACCTTTGACAAAATTTGGGGGGGCCCGTGCCCCCCCGGGCCCCAATGGGCACGACGCCACTGGTTGCAATTTAATAGTGTGTCCGTGTGATATAATTATATGTAAACGTAGCTATACACCGAGTCGTTTATTGGCAGATCTGAAATGGGGTGGGCTCTTTTCCCTTCACCGACCCCAGTCCCGCATACAGTAAGATTTCGCCAACCTCTCCTGCGCCAACTTCCTGATCGCAGGTAACAGAAACTGAATGCACTGTCCACTTGCAAATTCGAGTCGTGCACACTGATCTCTACACATCTGTGTAGAGATCAGTGGTTCTATCGTATCCTAGCAACAGCGTCTCGGATACCAAGGCCTACACACTGCCCGAATTGTGTAGCTGGCTAGCTGAGTATTACAAGAATCATAGCGCAGCCTATAAAAAATCAGATTTACCAATTTTCTCTTAGGGATAAATATTTAACCAGTTTCAAAATGTCTGTCAGCTTAGAAGAGTATTTCCGCACAACCTTTGAGGATAAACTCCTCGTGTAAGTATAACTGTCGTTATCGTGAACCTTATTTGTTTTTGTTCTTTAAAACTGATTGCCTTAACTATCATCTAACGTAATGGACGTTTGCATATATACCAGTTACACGAAATTTGCTGCAACTCTGTTACTTATGTTAGGCACACTAGTATACTATTATTATTATTAACTAAACTTTAGGAATGAACGAATATTTAACACATGGATAACTTGCTGTAAGAAACTAGCAGCTTACAGCACACAGAAAAAGCAATTCATTGGTTCTTCTTTATTTAAGTAATACATTGGTAATACTAATGGTAGGCCTAGCCTACATATTTCCCAAAATTGTTGGTTACATACCCAATCATCTGCTAAATAAAGAGTGTTTATTTACCCAATCTTGCTCATAGATTTAGTATGCCTGATGTAACGCTTATTTAGCTGACCGTTTGGAGATAATTGATCCAGACGTTCGGTTGTATGCAAAATAAATTAAAGTAGTTATTTGCCAAACCTTGCTTGTAACCTAAGTATAATTAATTGTAGCCTAAATATGCCAAATGCAGCATTTCACATCCATGTTTTTATTGGGAGGCTGCATAATCCTCTGCACTAGAGTCGGCTTCAACGACCTCAGTGCCAAACCCCCTCTACATTCCAAGTGCTACAAGTATATTTGACATAACATTTTAAATTTCTTTGGATACTCTCCATGGTCTTTTTAATATACAATACAGTACTACACTCAGATAGTATAATGCATCTGAACACTTACTCAGTTACTGTAGCATCAGTTTGACTGTTTAGATGGGATGCATCTATAGTGAAAAATTGTTCCACTCTGGCTAGAATTGTCTCTCAGCTCACAGATATTGTTCGGGTAAACAAGTTGATTCATCCAACAATCAGTTAAATAGCCACAGCCAATAAGGAAATGCTTCTTGTTATTTGCCCAGCACCTGAAGAAATTTTTTTTTGTGCATTTCCCTTTAGATATAAGAGACAAATATGAAATTTTCTTGGTAGTCAGATGAGAAGTGATTGTGCCTTGCTTCATATTCCCCCTGCTGCAGAGCAAATATGAAAAATACGCACAACCTTTCTCCAAAACTTCCTCTTTTTTAAGGTTTGCACTTTTGTAGCATGTTGGGTCCAATTATGATGCAGTTAAGACTTCGAATAAGAAGGTTTATTCATGGTTGAATAAATTTCTCTAATATAGATACATATCTAGTCTTTGCAATATGTTTCTGTAATGGACATCTACATTTCTCGGATTTTGACCAAATTTGGACAAAGCTTTTGGCAATTTACGTGGCAGCACCTTCATAAAAAATTACACCATATGGACCTGTTATGATGCAGTCTACTTTAAAAGAGCTGAATGCATTTAGAATTCACTTGAATGATCTTAAAATGAGTTAAAACGTATTCTTTGTTTTACTTCAGATGTAACAACTAGCCCATAATAAGAAAGTTCCAGAGAGAATAATTTGGGAATTTTTTTTCACTCTTTAAATTGGACAAAAACAAATAACGGTCTAGCAGATTTAAGTACACTAGCACTTGGAAGTTACTTTGAGTGTGATGGTTTGGGCACAAAAATTTCCAATTTTTTTTTTGCTCCACGTTTGTGAAAATTGCTTCGGAGCACTTCAAATTTGGTTTACTTTCCATTGAGCTATTGTAAAATCATGTGCATCATAATAGGTCCCCCATCTTAACATGTCCCTTGACTACAATAAAAATGAAACCTAGGCATAAGGCCCTAAAGCTTAGTTAAAGCCTAGGCTAGGATTAGGCTAACTCATTTGAATGCTGCTTCGGGTAATTACTATTAAGTCTCATCTAGGCAACTTAAGATTTTTTAAAGTTTTTATGTCAATAAAATTTCTGGACCAGCAACATCTATGTTTAAATACCAAAGTGCTGAAACCATCCTTTATAATAGGCCTAGGCATGTTACCTACAATAGTCTAGGCCTGACATAAAATAACAATTTTTCAAAACAGAAGCCACAAACTAAACACCTATTAGGCTATATAGTTATATTTTGCCATTGTGTTCCATTATATATATTTATCAGTCTTTCTCTTTTTGTAACAAAGGAAAATGCCAGAAAGAGAGGATGATCACCTGACACCAGCTACACGGTTACTGGAGAAGAGGAGGGAGATGGCAGAAGTTGAATCCGCTTTGGGTGGTCAAAAAGAGGTAAGAATTAAACCTGTTTCAAAAAGAAAATATCTTAGGTTTAAACTTTTGCTGAAATTTATAGGACTTTATAGCATTTAAAAATGGATCCCCGAAATTCTGTGTGAGTTTTTAGATTGATGTTCTGTCATATGTTATCAAAGTACTGTTTAACTGTACTATTGCTATGACCATGGTAGTTGTTAATGCTCGTTTGATTTTATTTCGTCATAAGGAGTTCCAAATGAAAATGGAGAGTCTTCAACAGAGGCGAGAAGAACTAGAGAGGAAAGAATTCCAACTGAAAGAGTCCTTGCAGAAATTTGATAAATTTCTAAAGGTGAAGATTATTGATGTCATTCATAGTAAATTTGTTTATTCTTTGTACTACAAAACCAAGCCTGTTCAGATGTACCTTTCTGTTTCAAAGACTAGCATTTCAGTGATCTTATAGAAGAGAGAGCATTATGATTGTTATATAAAAGAACTGTCTTGATTTTTCTCATCATTATACACTAACCATGAAGGAACTGTAAAAAAAATTATAGTCTTGTAATACCTATACACAAAATAAATATGTAATTTACCAATAGGTAAGTTTCTTGAGGCATATTTAAAGCAGAATATCTGAACTTAACAAATAAGATAAATTGCATGTTCCAATTTTTTTTTTCCAGATTAGCAATTTCCGTTAATTGCATTAAATGAAAAATGTGACAAAGTTTTTGACATTTTTAACATTTTTCTTTCAAATTGACCAATCTCTAGGAAAATGACTCAAAGAGAGCAAGAGCTGTGAAGAAAGCTCATGATGAAACTGATCTGAGAAAAGCAAAGGAGACGGAAATATCAAGGTGAGCTGTTTTTTTGAATGAAATTTCATTAATTTATAATAAACCCTTTGAAAGTATCATTACTACATGGTCAATGAGATAAAGGGTGTGAAGACTCGCGCACAAAGAAACATCTCATGTGGGTAATCTGACCTAGTTTCGAATGAGGTGTAATAGAAGTGTTAGACACCACCATCGATCCCAGAAAATACACACACAGCTTGCTACCGTCGGTTATTAGACACTAGTGTACAGTCAATACATACAGCTATGGTCAATACCCACAACACAGTGTACATAGCAGCGATGGACATCTCAGGTCTAGATAAAAGATAACAAGGTATCACGTTTCATTACTGTCTGAATTTTGTAGCGACAAGAAGAAAACGTCATTTGCAAGCAACGGAAAGTTAACTTTTTCAGAGTGCGGCACGCGGTTTGGGGCGAGTCTTCAATGCCTTTAAAGGTAGTGGCATGTAAAAATAGTGAAACTAGGCATCTGGGAGGTTGCGGAATCAAGCTCTGGTTGGCTAAAGTAAGATTCCCCCACCACCTCCCTTTTATCTATAGAAGCTATGGTTTTTTCCATCTGAAATGGTCTTCTGAGGCAAATTTAGGCTATAAATTAGGTCTAAATGTAAGGTTGTGCAATAAAATGCTATTGAAGTTTTGAAAAAATCCCTGACAACCTTTTTTCCCCTTGACTGACATTGTAGTTGGGGGGCCATGACCCCCTCCCCCACATCCTCTCTCCCTATGCCGATGCTACAAAACAATTGTTTGTGGTGGTTCCAGAATTTCACAAAGTTCTTAGCTCAATAAAATGCAACCAAGTTGAACTATTTTCTTCTCTTTTTGTATTAATTTGTGCCGATCAGTCAATGTTTCTTTACATCTTCCGCTGTTTCATTTTCACGTTCAGGTTAGACACAGACATTGGAGAATTAGAGAGTAAGAAGAAGAAGCTCATGAAACGTCTCGACAAGCACCGAATCTACCACAGATACTTGGAGAGAACTCTGGAAACAGCCGAAGAGTTTCAGGAAATCCGTGAAATCATCGCCAGATATGAAACCCTTGTAGCCACTCACCAGGTAATCGCTCATTTATTTATTAGTTTCTTTCTGTTTTTTTTTAAGTTTCTGTAGGCAGCAACAGTGACTTGAAATGTCTTTAAAGTTGCCAGAAGCAAAAGTTTCCAACAGTTTTAGAGATACAGTACTCTAAAATGTGTTACAAATTATGACCATCATGTGATCAGGGAGCCTTACTGCCCCACCACATCTTTGTCTGAATGACAGGGGGAGGGGAAAAGGTGGTGCGATGGTTTAAGTATTTTGATTCTGTGTCAAAACATGGTCTTATTCTGTATTTTACCATTAGCACATTTGTAGCCTAGAAAATTCCATTTTCATTCCTGACTCCCCCCCCCCCCTCCCCCTTTAACTTTAGGAAACAAAGCAGTTGTTGACAAAAAAAAATCTCCCTCTACAAAAGAAAAATATTTTATTCTATTATTAAATTAATGAAGGGAATCCCTCTTCTTTTCTTCAGGGCCAAAAAAAAATTTTCCTTTAAGATGCTTCTCCACTTTGTCTATGTCAATTCCTCCAATGGTTTAAAAATGGGACATTTTATATTCTTGAAAACCTTTGCATACTTTAATTGAAACATCACATTTTAAGGATTAATGCCTACTAGACATTTTCATATCTATGTTTATTCCTTTCTCTGTGGTAGGATCTGGTTGACAAGTCAAATCAAACTCAGGATGCAGTGGACTATCAGAAGAGTCAGCTGGTCAAGTTTACAGAAGACAAAAACAACGAGATACTCAACTTCAATAACCAATTAGCTATGTTACAGACGAGACTTGATAAGGCCCAAAGTGAAGCAGTCAAATGGTAAGACTACTAGAATAAATAACAGGGGTGGGGAGGGGGGTAGGTGGATTAACAATAGGATTTGGGGGGAGGTGGTGAGGGGGATGAACAAGAGGATTTGGGGGGGGTGGGGAGGCGGGGATGGAACAAGAGGATTTAGGATTCCCATTTTTTGAAAACATCAAAAGTGCTCTTTTTAACAAGACATTCCCCATTTGAGTAAAAAAGGACTATTTCCAAATATTGTAATTACAAAGTTCCCTTTGTCCAAAAATTTAATTATAATATAACTAATACCTGGTACTCTGTGTCAAAGGCACCTAACTATTTTTCAGGATTTTCTGATAAATTAACTTTCACATACCTGAAATAACAAATTTATAAATGGAAACAAGTGTTAGATGTGCTACATCTTAGTACAAAACCGTTTTCTTTAATACTTTTCTTTTACTTAAAACAAACCATTTGTTGGAAAGTTTAATCAATTCTGTCCTTAAAAACAAATGATTAATTAATGTCTTTTCAATCACAGTATTCTATCCAACATAAGAGAGAACTTTACTTAATGACAGTTTTTTTGTAAATCCAGAAATTAAGTTGTAAATTTGAAGAAAGTTTTCAAGGTTTAAAGTCTTGAATCAAGGCCTTCTCACAACTTACAACATTTAACCCCTGGTCATGGTAATTTGTCACACCCACATACCCAAGAGTGCACAATTCAAATGGTCGCTCCTGGGGAATTGCTGTGCTCCATAGGGTGCAGCCCGAATCCAGCACACGCAACTATATTTACTAATTACTCTGCAGGTCCCCATTTATACACTCGAATAAAGAGAGGCAATGGAGATAAAGTTCCTTGCCCCAATGACACAACTTAACAACCAGGACTCAAACCTGGAGTTCTTAGATTGCAAGTCCATTGCTTTAGCCATTTGATCATGACACCCCCCCCCCAACCCCTCCCAATATTTGTCTTGGAAACTGATCAGTTTTGTTTTACTTATGTCTGATTTTATTTTCTTCATCAGGGAGTCTGTCTGGACGCATATCAAGAATACGGCAGCCAAGAAGACTCTCTTACTTGGTCGAATTAAAATGTAAGTCCAGATATATTCCAAGGCTATATATTCTCACACCCTGCACCCTCATGTGGTTCCCTCCCCTTCTCCCTACCAGGGTCACCTGCATAATTCAGTTCCCTCTACGTGGCTGAAACGTGGATTTTCTTTTACTAGTTCTACTATTGACTGTAACGCTGTTACAGTGAAGCTTTAGAACTGTGCCCAACATCACTGCAAATTTTTAACGGTCGTCTGGAAGTCCGAGATGACCAAATTTCTGCTCGGATGACAACCAATTTCAGCTTTGGAGGTCGTCAGAGGGACAACTAGCCGCTTACATCAAAGTCAGATTGCATTGTAACTAAGTAAACCCAAATACGTAAAATGATAGATTGGTGTCACCCTTCATCGCTTTGGAGAAACCGAAATTAAACAAATATAGTAGTAACCCTATGATTCACCTGGAGGGGAGTTTTACTGGCCCATAAAATTGGTGTTCTATTCAGCAACCAAATTTACTATTCGGCAAAGCGATAGGTAAAGACCTGGTGTTGTCAAAAGGGGCAAACCAGGGAAAATCATTACAAAATTTGACCTGCACATGTTAAACCCTCATTAAAATATGTCTTGGTCCATTCTTGAAATAATTAACTAAATATTGTATAACAAAGTCTGCAAATATCAAAGTTGCTATGCCAAAATTGTGGGACAATGAATTATTTCTTGACATTGAGTACATATTGAAAGATGTGTTTTTGATATTTGTATCGGTATTGTTGTATTTTCATTTATTGCATGATCAACAAAATCCATAAATATTAAAACTTGCTATGCCAAAAACAAACAAAAAATCCCCCAAAATTGGATACATTGTTAATAAAAAAAAAACTTTTTTTATGGATAATAAGAGTAGTTGAGGTTTGCTAACATAATTATGGAGATTTACCTTAACATTTTACTTAAGCATCTCCTTTTTGGCAGAAAAATTGACATGACCTAACATGGGTATAGAAAGAAAGAACATTGCATTGTTTGTTAACCCACCCATTCACTGAAAATGATGTATAAGGCTTTGATAGAATATGTCTGTATATAGTGCATTTAACTGGAATCAAGGATTAACATAGAACCCACCACCCCCCCCTCCCCCAACCCCAACTCCTCCCAAAGACCCTGCAGAAGTAGAGTCAATGGTAACCAATTTCTACATTTTCTCTTTGACAGGGCAACACATAATCTATTCCAGTTAGTAAACCGACATTTGAAGCAGTCCAGCTCTGATGGTGACAATACAGTGGAACAACTCACCAAGGTAAGTTGCTTGGAATAGCTTCATTTTAGCTTTCATTTTGTTTGTCTACTACGTTAACGAAATTAAATTGTCAACTGTTACGTGACTTGCTTCTTCATGAATTTTAACCAAACTCTCTATGTTAAACATTAGCTGACGTATCTGTGTGAAGATATCATTGTGTTGTTTTGAAGCTATTATTGTGATAATGTTATTATGGGTCATCATGTAGTGATGAAATTTCTACACTGGTAAGGTATAGCAGTTCTTGTACACAGGCACCATTTTACTTTGAGAGATGCTTAAAACTGCTACACAAAATCTGATCACTGAATTATTCTACCATATGGGCTGGTAGTAAATAAATATATGCATTAAAATTAAAACTGCTACTATCAAATACAAGGCTTAAGTAATTTCAGCAGGAGCTTCCAGTAAATGTTAGATTGATGTACGTAGGAATGCCTTTGTAGTCACCAGTAAAGTTGCAAGTGTCATCTAGCAGCTTTTACATCAACAATAGCCTGTCCCTAGGATGGATTTGTATTGAAAGTTTGAAAGCACTGTTTCATATATTACTTTTATTTATAACATCCTTGTAATCATTTCATATTGGTCTTGGAAACAAAACAATGAATTAATTCACCATTTCGAAGGAAATACCTGGTTGACCCTTTTCATCCTCTTGTTAACAGATTCAAATGTTCATCATGGACTTGACCCAGATCACCACGGAGATAAAGCGAGCAGAGGCGGTCGGAACCACTGCGTCAGGTGCTTCGTAAAATGTCTGTCCATCCTCATCTTAAGATGGAACAGCTAACACGGACATCCTTGGAGTGGATGCGAGAAACTAATAAAAACAAAACTCAGAAATATTTACTTCGTTCGTCACAGGTTTTCAGAAGATCACAATCTCAAGTGATTAATAACACTTTATCCGTGGATATAAAAGCAACTGTTGCCTGGAGGAGTCGGTGTGATTTCTGTTTGTTATTTTCGATGGGAGTAAACATTCTATGAAATACACTTAGAGAAATGAAATAAGACAAAGAACAATGTGTACGAAGCTACATGTGATGTTTTTTATTGTGTGTAAAAAATTTAAAGTTAGGAAGTTAATGCAGGGTACAGGATTTGTTCACATGAGATTTTTTAGAAGGAAATGAGAAAATTTACAGGTAGTCTGCAAACTGTGTAATATTGTTGTGAGGACTTTTATTTGTAGAATGAATATATTACTGATGACTTTCCAACAATTGATTCAATTTCTTCAAGTATTGATTAACAAATATTTGACTTTGAGTTTTGGGGGTTTTTTTTCACTCAATGGTTACTAATTATGAGCTAATACTATCAATTTTGGATTACCCTGCTAATGTGACCTATAAGCTACAAACCATTCATGCTTTATCCACATTCTTATGCGGGTCCTTAGGAACCATTACACAAAAAAGGAGCTTTCTTAGCCACTTTTAGTAATAATCTACGAGTTACATTTATTTGGCGTTCGATTTTGGAAAAAAAATGTATTATGATTCTCTGGTTACACCTCAGTAATCGATTTAAGTTGACATCAAAACTGATTGATTCAACAAAAGATTTCCGGATGAAATTTCAAACTTTATGCGGTTACACTTTTGTATTCTGAGACCGCAACAAATATATGCTTTTGTCTTTATGAATATTCAAACATCAAAGTCTGATATGAAGTTTGCAGACGATGGTTCTACTTACAGTCTTTCTCTTCATACGTTTGTTTATTCCAGTATAAAATGTCAAACAGATTTTGGTTTAAAAAATATATAAATGCCAACCATCAAAATGTAAAAAGTGGGATAATATTCAAATGAAATTATAATTTGTGCTTCACAGTGACATTATGCATCTGCCACCTCCCCCCCCCCCACTCCCGCCCCCAAAAACAAAAGAAACAAAGAAAGGCACATACACATCAGATTAAATGCAGAAAATATGTGTTTATTATCAGAATTTGGTTAATTGTGCTTCAGGTTAAGGTAAAGTACTGAATAAATTAACTTAAATGTATGTATACCTTTGCAGCTCAGATGTTTGATTTCCTTGAGAGGTCCAGTAGTGTTAAATGTTATCAAGTTATAAATAAAAGGGATTCATGTATAGATTATGATCGTACATGAAGAAGGTATTACGCCCTGTATTATTGAAAAGATCTTTTGTGGATTATACTATATTTGTTGTCGGTCGTTATAGGGATGTACCAAGTTGTCTTAGGGATGTACTGAAGCCCACAGACAATTCTTTGCCTGGTCACAAAGGTTGAAGAAACGAAACAAAAACAAAACATGTAACCCGTACAAACTGTTGTAAACAATTTCATTCAATATGTTACTTCAAAGTTATAATTTGAAATAATTTGACATCATTATTGAACATGACATTGAGAATCGACAATAAAAGACACAGGAGAAGATTAGTCTCGTGATTCAGATCGATAGAAAAGGTATTATAAAGATACCAATCTTAAACAAACTCCAACCAACACCACACCTAGAGCTAGTCGCTTGTGTTACTATCAGACACTTAACCTGCTATATCTGTGCCCTTTGTGAAAGTTAAAGTAATGCCGACATGCTTCATTCTCTCATACCTTGATGATTTTGACAGATGTATATATATAGATATGTTTTTAAACCTGTAAATAAAAATTGAAAATAAATCTTTTACACAAAGCTCTTTTGCTATGAACTATACTACATTACTAACAAGTCTTTTATTTTTATTCTCTCTCTCTCTCTCACTTTCTGGGAGTTTGATTAAAGTCTACTTTTAAATTCCATTCATATAAGATGTTCATGAGGGTCTCAGCGTTGATTGACTACTGGAACTAACTAAGGGAGCAAGTCTTGGTCGACGTAATGGGGATCTTGCGGAATTTCGCAGACAAACGGTTTTCGGGCGGAACACTGGTGATCGTTCCACAAGCCTTCCGTCACAAAGTTGGTTTCGATGCAGCCCTCATTACCCTGGTGATTGCTAGGTTCTCCACGTCTCCAGTTCTCAAATATCCAAGGCTCTCTGTTCAACCAAACAAATTCATCTGAAAAGAGGGGCAAATTGCAAAAGGGGAGGTGGCGTTATAAAAAAAACGTTGCAGGTTAAGAGAAAATTTAATGAAATGATGGTTTTTCATCATTATAATTAACTTTAAGGAAAAAAATAAGTTAAGTTTAGTTTCAGGTTTTTCAGGCAGCTTTTCACACTTGCAATGTAAGATCTCCCTAAAAATACATGAGCAAAGCTAAAATCTTTTGTATTAGCTTGGGATTCCTAGCTGTTCCAAAAATTCCCATACATTGTTAAATATTCTGTGTTACTACCTGCCTTACCAGAAGTATGCAGAATTGATTTTTGGTCTCCTTTGCATTTTCTACTTGGAATAATGTCAGTTGCAATGTAGGTAGGCCATACTAACCACCCCCTCCCTCCCTCCCCCTCCCCACCTCCCTCCAAATTAAATAAATGATTTTGATTTTGCAGAAGTTTTGTTATACCCTATCTCACTGTCATCAATAACCTTGTTCCCCTCCCCCATCAGAAGACGAGATACTATCTAGTAATTTACTCACTGTAGAACTTCCAGCGTCCGCCATTGAGTGCAGTAGTGTATCCGATGTAGTTACACTCGATGGGATCGGGGTCCGTCCAGCTCATGAACGGATCTTCACCGAGCAAACCGACCTCTATCGTACCGGCCAGGAAGGTGATGTAGAAACGGACATCGAGTCTTGGATTCAGGATGTCGGGAGTATCGACCTCGACTTCAGAATCGCATCCCTTACACCGACGGATTGCAGATTTGGTGTTTGACCAACCTCCGATTACTGCATCGCAATGTAACAAAAAATTGTGCACGCTATTAATCATGGTTGGAAATTTGGTTAGCTCTCCCATGGAGGGGTGAAGTTGATGCTATAGTGTCTATTATACAACACCTAATTATATTCCGGCCATTTGATTGGTCAATTGCTCGT
>KN892002.1:0-30496 GCA_000934455.1 Apostichopus parvimensis
TTTCAAATATTTTATGCATAAATATGTATTCTCTTTGGTTTATTAGTTGTTGTTGAAGCAGCCTCTCTATGCATGAGCAGTCTTTCTAGTTTTAATGGAATAAAATATTCAATTTTTTTTCTATCCACTTTCCACTGTTTGTAGAATATTTGTAACAAATTTAAGAAGTATGCCATTTATATAATGAATGCAAACAAATGAACAGATTCTTGATATTGAGATGTTGTTTGTGTTCTCTTTCAAACTGATGACTCTCTCAATGGTTTCATTTCTGATGTCACTAATATATCATCATAGTTCGGTTGGTTTGACATACCCTGGCTTTTTGTAGCAATCCGGATACTGAAGCTAGTTTACTACTGTTCGCTGAATATCACCTGTAATAATTTTATGGCCTGTTCTCACATCTTGTAACGATCCATATACTGAAGCTAGTTACTACTGTCGCTAAATATCACCTGTAATAATTTTATGGCCTGTTCTCACATCTTGTAACGATCCATATACTGAAGCTAGTTTACTACTGTTGCTGAATATCACCTGTAATCATTTTATGGCCTGTTCTCACATCTTGTAATGATCCATATACTGAAGCTAGTTACTACTGTAGCTGAATATCACCTGTAATCATTTTATGGCCTGTTCTCACATCTTGTAATGATCCATATACTGAAGCTAGTTTACTACTGTTGCTGAATATCACCTGTAATAATTTTATAGTCTGTTCTCACAAGTGTTTGAATGGGTGAAATACTCCTGACATCGGTTCTTTTTTTCCCCATTTTGTGCCTCACATTGATATCAACTTTTGTCTTTCAACCCCCAGCTGCAATAATAAGGTAAAAACTTAATCTGATGTTCTGTTTTATTGATTTTCACTTTATTTGTTCTGTGGATCACTGATAATGGTGATAAGTGTCTGACTTTGGGCAAGAAGGTTATAGTGACAGGTCAAAGGTCATTAACACTGTAATCAATAACCTTTCCCATCTTTATATATAAAACTGGTTTATTTGTCCTCATTGACTTGAAGCATTCATGAAGTATGTTTTCTTAGAGGATATGACGTTTGAAACATCATGTAAGACATTCATACATTTGTCTCATACTCTCACCTACAATATTTCAACATTTCCTACAACATTAACAGGAATGAGAATTCATGAAAAAGTAGCAATTTTGTGGAATTTCAGCAAATATGGCAGGGCAAGCAAGGTGGACCTCTAAAACTGTCCTTCTCAACCCCCTACCACCATTCCCGCACCCACTTCCACCCACCAACCCCCTCCCCCACTTTCCTTCCGGTTAAAACTCTCCCCAAGACAATAGATAACGTAAGAAATGTAGAAAACAGTCTTTCTTCATCTTTTATGGAATTTATTAAATATCTGCACTAATATCAGTATTACATACTGAATGTAAACATTTTACTAAATTGTATTAACTTATTTACTACCACACATACCTGATGTCATTGTGAGGTAATATTCAAGATACAGCAGTCCACATTAGAAGAAGGGTTACATTAATGTATTTGAAGCAGAGAAAGCAAGCAATATCCTAGCAGAATTAATAGATCCCTTCTGGGGTTTTGTAGATAATTTCTGAATTAGGGTATAACGTCTTAAAATGTTACAGGTAGCGTGAATGGCTGTCATGATATATTTAGGGAACAAACTAATACTTGATGCATTAAAGACACTTGTTACGGGTATTACACAGTGAAGGTTGAAGGATTAACAGAAACTATGACACATCAACAAACCTTCAAGTTATTATAGCCGATGAAGAAAAAACATTATTAAGCAAAATATAATAGAAGGAATAACCAGAATGGTAAGGTTCAGGAACTAAATTCTACAAAAATTAGGAAAACTTCTAAGAATTTTATCAATACCCTGCATGGCTATAATGAATATTCACCAAGTAAATTGACGACATTCATGATTAAATCGAAACAGAATGCATACCAAAGTTGAATTTAAATCGCTGAATCTATGAGCCTTCCCATTTTGTGGGAACTGAATTCAGATTCTTAATCTAATTTCCACGAACCACACACAAACCACTGTTTATACTTAATTGTGAGCTTGGGTCACTTAATAATTTTAATGGTTTTATGTCCATCAAAATAGGTTTTTGCTAAATTGTTAGAAAATTCTGTACTCTCAAGAATATTGTTCAAATTTTTATTTTCGGTCTGTTACTTTGCATATAACCAAAAATGTCAGTAAGCTAGTCTGCCATCTGTCCATGTTGCATAAATTTGATTTATTACATACCATATTTGGAGGAGTCCTTTACAGGTCAATTATTTTCCTGTGTGTTCTTGACTGTTTTACAGGACAAATGCATCTTAAAACAGCTCATTAGCTGTCTAAGAGTAGGAAGCAATTGATTTCAAAACCGCAGTACATATTATCAAAACACTTGTTTATATCAACAACAGAGCACCTAAGGATGAAATATATATAAATGCCATTCCTACCTAACGAGGTTTTACAATTTTTGTGGGTCACACAAGATGGTCTTTGACATACAGTTGTAATGTGTGTGGTTCACTTGTGAAACCAACCTCATTCTTTATCCTTAAATAGTTGTCCAGTTACTATGACCACTCTGAGCAATGTTTGTAACAAGTTTAAAGGATTCATTGGTTACTGGAAGCTATTAGGTGCCTTAATTAAGAAACTCCAAACAATTGTCCTTTTTAAACGAACAAAAAACAAGAATTACTTCCCTGAGATGTATGGCAGTATACCGTAACTTCACACATGTACCATAACTTTGCATACTGACTTTATATAGAGATGTACAGCTGCCATGATAAACACAATAGCTGCAATGTTTGAAAGTCAAATTAAGAAACATTACTTTTCGAGTTTGAGGCACTTTCATGAATTATCCCACCTATTAATTACCAGAAATTATACAGTAAATTTAACCTGATTTAGCATGATGTTAGGGAAGTTTCTTCCCTTGCTTCAAGCATTCTGACTCCAGAAATTTAATTTGATCTTATTCTCCCAAGATCTGGTCAAAAAGTGAAATCATGCAGTTGGAGAACAGAACTAAGCCACACAGGGAAATGAAAGAAAATTAAACTAGCTTAGTTTCTATAAATGATGGTTTGTACTCTTAGCATCACAAAGTTACAGTATACCATCTTAAACAGCTCAACGTAACAGTTCAGCGGGTCCTTGCTTCCTGATCTGGTTTTACTTTTTCTTTCCTTTCTTACTCTTTCCTCCCTTCTTTCCTGCCTCTGGTTTGACCCCCGAGGCCAGAGCCAGCTCTTTCTTCAAAGCCAATAGCTTGGCTACTTCGAGATCGATCTGCGATTTCTCGGCTTTGTCAGTCTTCAACTTACGAACTTCATCTCCCTGTAGCGTGTAAAAAGCAAACGAGATGATGATAGCGATGAAAGAGTAAACAACTTGAGATTGGCACAGCTCTGCCTTGGATCAAGGCATTTGTAAGAGAATGGACAAGTCTCGGTCCAAATAAATGAAGAGCTATCTAAATGTGTGGGGATTCTTTAATAATATTTCATCATAGAAGTATTTAAGCATGTAGGAGGTAGGGTAAGTAATTGCATTCCGAAGATACTAGAAAAACCATCTTATGAAGCGTTTAAGTTTATCAACTGAACAAGTTCCAGTGATAGAAGTATGGAATATAATTGCAACTATTTCCATACCAAAGGAATGTTTTTGTAATGATTTTCTCCTGTAGTCTTTAAAATGGCTGACTGATTAGTTGAGAATGAATATATATATTGCCTTATGTTTTCGCTCACTTAACTACATTAAGCAATATACGTTGAAGAGATACAAACTGTAATCTTAATACACAGTTCAATTATGCTTGATTTCAAGAAGTTCACTCATATATGGAACAAGATGAAAACTCTATAAGCCTTTCACTCTTATATAAGCGTTTTTCAAATAGATACCAATGATTCTAGATTGCTTGAATTTCTTAATGAAGACCTGTGAACTGGAATTCTAGGTATGGACTTTTTAAATTAACATTATGCTTACCTCCAAGGGGATAGTAAATGAGGTCAATGCTGGTCCTGTCTTGCAAGTACTATGTTATATGAGTACAAAAATGAATAGCTCTGATAATGTAATCAATGACTGAGTTTATCAAAATGACTGCATCAAAGATAATTCTTCCTTCCATCCTCTGCTCCCCTTCCCCTCTTACATCTAAAATAGTAATTCCTTACCTGTTTTGCTACTTCCTGTGTGAGCCTGTCCACTTCAGCAGGGTCAACATCCTTAGGTGCAGCTGACTTCTCTGGTGTTGGCTTTGAAGGCTCACTAGGAGCTGGTTTGCTCTGCAGAAAACAATTCCATAGCATCATATAATGAAGACTGAACAGAACACTCTTGGTCATCTCAGAATTATTCTATCCATGCATATCGTAATTTTACAATCATCATGAATATTCATTAACCAAAAGATGGGACTGATCTTTCTTTGCTCTATCATTATTTTCGTCAAACAGTGGATAGCAATACTTTCACCAACAGTAAGAGGACACAGTCAATAGAAATGAAACCAAAATAATAAATACATAAAAAGAAGACAGACTACAAAAAAATAATTGCAATATTAACATAATATTTTGACTGAACATATTTCCTTCAGGTCTCTTTTGGGAGAGAATGGTAGCAGTATTAAACCAAGTGAAAAAATCACCCAGTGAAACAGGCTCAGTGAAACTAGTCGAACCTCATCGACAAAACCCTTGGTTCAGATGGATGTCACATTACTTGAGATAATCAAGAAACAAATACTAATTAAAATATTCAAAAAGCCTCTGCAGATTTTTTTTTAAAATCAAGGCCAAGATATCACTTTCAACCACCAACACTACTTTTACCAGACATCTGGGGAAATGCAAAAGTTTAATATTTCCTGGTACTAAGGTATCATCACGCATAAAATATACAGGAGAATAGCAGAACACCAACTGCCAATATGTGCACACATAAACATAAACACACACATCCAGGCTATTAACATGGCTCATAGGGAGTTCCATGTCCTTATTTAATAAATCTTATTTCATCTTCGTGTCTTACCTCGTTCTTCCCTGCATATTGGTTTCTCAGTTGGTCTGCCTGAGCTTGTTCAATCTTAGCAAACAGAGGTTTTGGCTGTGAATGAAAAATCAAGAGGAATTAACAAGGTGGGCTGTGAAACCAGCCCTTACCAATAAATTCCAAAACTTACTGGTTTAGATATTTACGAAGCTTACCTGTCTCCCCACAACCTTAACCATAGGCGGCGGAAGCGGGGGGGTCGGGGGGGACACGTCCCCCCCTAATTTTTGAGTGGGGGGGACGTCCCCCCTAAAAAATCAAACCAAATCAAAATTAAAACCAAACACGTCGAACCATCAACGCGATGTGAGGAAATATCGGAAAATAGATCACAAACTTCGTCAAAAAGAAGGAAACACGAGTCAGTATATTTGGAAAATACAAGTAGTGGCTGTATTGCTAGTTTCCTGACTTCTAGATGAATAGTGAGACTGCGACTGGACTAAACGCAAATGCCAATTTAAGTGACAGCCAAATGACTCAGTCAATAATCACTGCTATGTATGTTAGCTGTTCAGCAGAGAATCAACACTATTTTGCGAAGTGTTCGCCGCTAAGTGTAATCTACACTGCATGGCTGAAAAACGATCATAAATATATTTGTACGCAAGCTAATATTTTATTAAATCTGTAAATTTTTAGACCCTAAGACATCAAAATATTTAGTGCACGAATACACTATTAGGGGTCGGAAATAGCGATTTCCTGCGATCTGAGGGGTCTATTTTACCCAAATTTTTTTAGTACGCTCCGCGCCAACCGATGGTGGCGCTACGCTTAGATAGTGACTTCGATATCCGTCCCCCCCTAAAATTATTGGCTTCCGCCGCCACTGACCTTAACACCTCGTTCTACCTTTTAAACCTTTGAACACTGTGCGCCCTCTATGACCAGACCCCCCCTCAGTCTATGCCCTTCCTTCTCATGATGCCTAGACACTGCACCATTCTAGGCACGGTAAGAGGTGCTAAGGTTGTGGGGAGACAGGTAAGCGAGGAACGAAGTAATATAGAGAGGTTTTAGAGATGATTAGTTATGATGATAAGGAGAGTAGACATGGCTGCTCCCTCCCCACCCCTCTCCCTATGGCATACTATATACACCAAATGATAAACCTCATTAAAAATGTCAAAATGCTTTTCTTCTAATATCCAATGAGAAAGGTTTCTAACATATTATTTTGCAACAACTTCAGATTCCACTATAAAGTTTTTCTTCTCATTAACAACAAGGACTTGAAATCACTGATAGTCACAGTGGTAACTTGATGTGTCAGTGATTTTCAAAATTGGTCAACTAACAGCAACCCCTGATACAACTCAAGCAACAGCATTGACCACTGACTTGGCATTGGAACCATAGTAGATCTGTTGACATGTTGTTGAGCACATCCTAGACTAACACCCATACTTGTCATATTTGCTCTCTATCTTAAATTTGAGCCTGAAATAAACTAATAAGTCAGAAGGCACAAATTATGGTTTCTTTCTTTACCGTTCCAATTTTGTGTCCTGGTTCGAGGTAACAAACAAAGTCTCCAGTGAGGACGTTAACATCAGCTGAGGCATTGAGCTGCTCCTGGATGGTTTTACTCGTGTCTGGCATGTACGGATGAAGCATGACGGACAAGAGGCAGGAGATGTTAACACAGAGAGAAATAACTGTCCCGGCTCTGGACCTTTGTAGATTAGAAAAGATCAGAATATCATTATATCATATCATATACACTGTGCAGTGAAGATGAATATAAAATAAGAAGAGCTATCATAACCTGTCCATACCCTGTCCCCACTAACACCCCAATCCCCTGCCCCCACTAACCCCCCCCCCCTCCTCTTCCACCGAATCATTAAACCTATTCAACGGTTTCACAAACAGCAAATACTTAAAGCAGGTAGCAGGACTAATAATTGACATTTTAATTTACATCTCACAGCATATTTGGTCCTAGATATTTTATGCAATATCTTAATATTTTGTTAACAATCTATCATCAATTTCAAAGAAAAAAGTCTCACACCATGAAATACAACTAATAAGTCTGGGATGTGACTTGAATCAAATACTTGAGTTCTTACTTTTCCTCTGGTGATCCTTTAACAAGAAGCCAGGGCTGTGTGACTTGAATGTGTTGGTTACCAAGCCTTGAGATGTTTAGCACATGTCTCAAGGCATCTTTAATCCTGTAAAGAAAATCAAAGAATATCCGTTTACTACATTCGATAGTTTTAAAGCTGTCGACTGCACTAACAAGCATGAGCACAATATGTCTTAGCTTGTGGCATTAGCTTTGTAGCAGAGCTCAAACATTCATCACGCTCATTCATGTTTTCTGGCGTAAAGGAGTTGTCAATGTAAGGTTACATACCAACTGAGAGATCCAGTAATACTTCATAGCATTCACATATATAACAATAAATAGGTTACTATGTATTAGCACATTTCATGTTTTGCTGTCATAAGGAGTTGTCAATGTTCAGAAAAGTTGCATACCTACTAAGAGACCCAGTAGTACTTCATAACATTCACATATAACAATAAACAGGTTACTATGTATTAGCTCATTCATGGTTTGCTGTCATAAGGAGTTGTCAATGTTCAGTAAGGTTACATACCAACTGAGAGACCCAGTAGTACTTCATAGCATTCACATAAAACAATAAACAGGTTACTATGTAATAACTCATTCATGTTTTGTTGTCATAAGGAGTTCTGTATGTTCAGTAAGGTTGCATAATGCATACCATCTGAGAGACCCAGTAGTACTTCATAGCATTCACAAATAACAATAAACAAGTTACAATAGATACAAACAAATGTTAAAGTGATGCTTACCTGACTTTCTCAAGGAGACTGACATATTGCTTCAGTTCCTGACTCACTGCAGCTATCAGCTGGCAATCCAACTGTTCCAGCTTCAACTCTTGAACAACTCCCCCAAAGTTCTTCTCCAAGAACATGAGACCCCTAAAAAGTTAACAAAAATTACGATTACTGTTTATAATAAATGATTGAACACTGCAATTTACAATTATTTTTAAATTATGATGCAACTGTTGCAAAATGACAAACCTTGAAGTAAGAAAAATGTGGTGAAATTACTTCCTCTTTATGACATACAAATATCTTTAAGTGCAGCATTTTAAATACAAATATTGTTAAGCTATCCAAGAACATAACTTTTCCATAAATGAAAATTTTCAATGAAAACAGACTCCCACCATGCGCAAAATCAAACAAAAATACTTTCTTTAAGGCATGATGACATTGCTGATCACATGATCCAGGCAGTGCCATATTTAAACCTTCTGGAGCCTTAAGGCACCTTTAATGCAGTATGCAGGCACAACCTGTAAGTAATGTCTTGCATGGAAGTGCACATGGAGACCGCTTGGCCATGCAGTCCCTTTAACCCTTCAACCCTTTAACCCTTCATCTGGTTATATTGGATAATCCATCACTGAAATTCAGGACTCAACCAGAGACAGATATTTCTCAGCCTCTAATCCAGTTTAAACACATCATCCTGATGTGTATTACCAACATCAAACCTTCTGTATCAAGTAAAGTAGAGTATTTTTACTAACATCCGAACAAAGCACTCCTACTCTCTAACCTGTTAATAAAGTTTCCAAGGTTGTTAAGAAGTTCACTGTTGTTTTTAAGAACAAAGTCATCCCAGTTGAAGTAGCTATCCTGAGATTCAGGCCGTATGAAGAGAAGATAGAACCGCCAAATATCTGCAGGTATTCCTGTCTGCTCAGCATGATTGCCAAATACACCAACCCCTCTGCTCTTGGAAAATTTGGAGTCCTCATAGTTGAGGTACTCTGTTGCCAAGGAAACAAGAAGGATATTTGAAATGTTTATTGACTACGTCACACACAAACGGTGAAAACTTGGAGTCCTCATAGTTAAGGTACTCTGTTGCCAAGGAAACAAGAAGGATATTTGAAATGTTAAGAACTCTCGGGCTTATTGACTACCTCACACACAAACGGTGAAAACTTGGAGTCCTCATAGTTAAGGTACTCTGTTGCCAAGGAAACAAGAAGAATGTTTGAAATGTTTAGAACTCTTCGGTTTATTGACTACCTCCCACACAAATGGTGAAAACTTGGAGTCCTCATAGTTGAGGTACTCTGTTGCCAAGGAAACAAGAAGGATATTTGAAATGTTAAGAACTTTTGGGCTTATTGACTACCTCACACACAAACGGTGAAAACTTGGAGTCCTCATAGTTGAGGTACTCTGTTGCCAAGGAAACAAGAAGGATATTTGAAATGTTAAGAACTCTCGGGCTTATTGACTACCTCACACACAAACGGTGAAAACCTGGAGTCCTCATAGTTGAGGTACTCTGTTGCCAAGGAAACAAGAAGGATATTTGAAATGTTAAGAACGCTTGGGTTTATTGACTACCTCACACACAAACGGTAGGCCTTATACTCACTCTATGTAGCCTTCCATTGTTCATGATTTTCATGATGCATAGATCCTTCTCTTCCAACTGATAAATCTTTATCTCATTATTTAGTATTTGCTTTAGTTGGAGAAAAATGAGTTCTTCAGACAACTTTGGAGGATGCAAGGAGCAAGCAACTCCAGACATTCATAACATGCCAGACTATTTTGGGAATTCAGTAGTAACGTGACAATAATAAGCCAAGACAACTGTAGGTACTGTATATCAGGCTAAGTAATTTCTACAGTTTAAAAGCTCCATGAAGAAACTGACATTTCTTTGTCAGGATTCCAGGCTGTTGCTGACAATATTTTAACCAAACTGTACCGCAGATTTTTCGTAAGCAGTACGTTATCCTCCTTTGCCATTTCAACTTCCCTATTATATTTACGGAGAAGTGACTAGTGACAATGACACAAAAAAAGAAAAGAAAAGAGATTAATAAAATCAGCCCAATTTTTTGGTGGACCATTACCGAGTAAATGATCTTTCCCTACATATAACTTCCATAGTCAGTCTTGATGAACATTGAACACATATGTCAAGACAGACAAGCTGAGATGAATCAGTATCTAGAACCACTATTATAAAAGACTGTATGCAAAGATTGCTACAATACCATCCACAGATGAGGGTGCATGAAACTGATATATGGGAGGTGAACATGTAATGCCACTTTCCTTACTTAACACTATGTGATTTTAATTTACCTGTAGCGATCAGATGGTTCACCAACGTCCACTCCTCTCCGCAGCCTAAAAGTGAACAGGGGAATACCACACTGTGGAATGGTACATTATCTTTGGCCATAAACTGGTATAGCTGAACCTGATGAGATAACACAAAAAAAGATGGGAAATGAGATCTTTAATGACTAATCTATCACTTCATCGTGCTTACACTACAAGCTGAGAAAACTCGTTTTGAGTCGTTACAAAATGGTTTTATATCATGACACAATTAAAAGGAAAGGAATTATATTTAAAGACTTTTTCAACATAATGGCAGACTCTCACTGCTAAGTAGCTGGAGTTTTCCAGTGAAAATGAAATAATGCACACCCTAAGCAGTCAGTGGAGGATAACAACAAAGTACTTGAATTAAAGGTCAGAGCTGGAAATTGCTTTTCTCTGTGTGGGGCAATAAGTGTAACTTTAATGAGGACATAATTCAAGCCAATTACTTTGTATCAAAGTCAAATTATGAATTCTTTCAATTGTCAAAAGTTGAACTGACCACATCCTTCCATACATATTCTATAAAATGCTGTCATTTTACATGAAAATAATTATCAAGTTGTTTTGCAATTACCCCACAATGTATTACTTGAAGCTGTCGCATCTCATATTATATTTGTTTTCAGTTGCAATAAGTTTCAGTTTAATACTTCATGCTTAGTTTGTTTAGTTTAGTACTGATTTTCTCACCTCATCTGGATTCTTCCACCATTTTTCCCAATCAGGGGTGTAGTTGGCAGTAATGGAAGGGTAACCGATGGGTGCATCAAACCAAACATAGAACACCTTGTCCGTGTAGGGCTCCAGAGGTACGGGAGTACCCCATTTTAGATCCCTGGTGATGCACCTCGGTTTAAGGCCGTCTCGTATCCACGACGATGTGATCATCTTGGCATTGGAGGTCCAGTCTCCCTCTGTTGTGGACTTGTCCAGGAATGACTGAAGTCTGGACTCCAGTCTCGGAAGGTCCAAGAAAAGATGATCGGAACTTTTGATTACAGGAGTTCTGTCGCAGATCTTACAACGAGGGTTCTGAGAAACAAATTATGTAATAATTTAGGCAAAAATTCAAAATAAGTAAATTTAACAGATTAAATGTATTTGTTAGGCAGTGAGCAGCTTTGGCCCGAGACAAACTTTCTTCAAATCATAAATAAAAATCCCTGAGTTTTCACCCAGTTCTTAGTCTTTATATAGCTGGTATTAGAAGTGACTTCATGGCATAGTGATGGAACTGTTACAGCACATCCATGAATGAAGGAGATATTGAGGGCACTCTTTCATAACATCCTGTCTGAGCTTGCAACTTTCTTTATCCGGTTTTATAACTTCCTAATTTAATTAGCAACTTTGAACACCTCTTTTGGCATTTTATTTCTCAAATAAATGGTATGCCACATCGCCCAGGACCCATTCTCAGTAACCCACACACAGTCTTCAATCTGAGATAAACCTAATGAAATGACCCAAACCAGCCTGAGAGCACTCCTACCAAATAGAAATAATCAGTTAGCATAGTTTATTAGTAGATATATGGTGCATAATGAAATGTGGGAACTTACTTTAAGATCTGTTGCGTTAATGAGCTTGCCACATTTATCGCATTGATCACCTCTTGCATCGTCATAGTTACACAAGGGACACGTTCCCTCCACGAATCTGTCTGCCAAGAATCGGTCGCAATCTTCACATTTCAGCTGTTCGACCTTCTGCTCTAGTAAATGCTTCTCTTTGTGAAGTCCCCAGAATATGTCTTGAGCAATTCTCCAGAAGAAAAAGAGTAGAAACTTGTCAAAGTTAGTTAAGAATGCAGATGGGTTTTAAATGGTAAATATTACATAAAAAATTATATCATTTGTAGGATCCTTTTTGGAGGTACCAATTAATTCGTTCTATGGTAGGCAATGTGTATAAAACAATATTCACAAACTACTTCTTATTTGTCATCATATGCTCTGGAAAATGTTTTTAAAGAGAGCTTGAATTTACATGGATGGTACATAAATGTAGAAAGTTGACTATTGGGGAGAGTAAAAGTACATAATTAGCTGAGGGTATCACATGATAAATAGATCAAAGGTACAGTGAATTTTGCTGAACTGAATCTTTGCTTGATGGTTGCATATGCAAAGACCTAAAGTTCTGTGAACTGTAAGCTTCAAATATCAGAACTTTCATTATCGTGGTATTCGTCTTACTTTGTTTGTTGCGGTGTGGTAGTTCGGCCAAAGTGGTCACAGTCGATGTTGAACCACCTGTATACATGGTCGTGTAGTTTGAAGTACTTGTCACATATCTGTTGAGGAGTCAGGCCCTCTTCCAGGGCTTTGGTCTCTGTCGCAGTACCATATTCGTCAGTACCACAGATGTATAGGACATTGTAGTTACGAAGCCTGCAGAACCTATGGTAGTAACAGATCAACAACTTTGTATGCTAAAGTTCAATGGAAAGCTAGATGCATAATTTAAGATAGCCTAAGATGTGATGCTTATGAAGGCTAAAATTGTAAAGGTACTTCTTTTTATGTTAATTACAACATCTGGAAAACATTCACTACTCTTCATATAGTATTCGAAATATCTTGGGAAATTATTCAGAATTGTCTTTTAACCTCCACAAATGTCTCGGCATCCCAAAAAACTTTGATTAGTATAGATCCAAAGTTACAAATATAAACACTGAAGGAACGTTAGATGCTGATCTCACACAAAATTGTAACCTAACATATTTGACAATAACATTTGCCATATTTATCAAATTCAAAACTGTTGCAATCATAACTTTACAATTATCCAACACAAAATCAAATCCTGGTCTCTTTCCAAATTCAATCAGTTGAGCTAAGAAAGAGCCATACATGAAAACCATAGCATGGAAATACAACACACAAACTGAACCAAAAGACCAACCACATACCTGGAGAAGACATCGGCACTCAGAACACAGCCAACTATATTTCCGAGATGAGGAATATTGTTGACGTATGGCAGAGCGCTGGTTATTAGAACATTCTTGGCATCTTTCCTGGGCAGTCTGCAAAAGAACACAAAATACTGTTTAAAAGATGACGAACAGTTCGATTTGATCTCATCGTTAATCTTGTCTTAATCTCAACCGATGGGATACTGCTCATAAAATACACTAAGAAACTCATATAGGAAAAAGAAAACATGGAAAACTGACTGGGAAGTTATAATCCATGGGAGAGTAAAGGAATACAATTTTAATAAAATTTCTTTGTTCTTTTTCCACTTAAGTAAACCTTAAAAGAAAAGAAAACTTCTTTATCAATTCAAAAGGACTTCAACTTCAGACAACATTGTAAAAATTTTGTCAATAATCCTCTCCAAAACAAGAGAATAGCATTCCAAGAAAACATTCATTAACTCACAGTGGATGTTTCCTTTGTGCTGGTTTGGGAGCAGCCTTCTTTCCGGTTTGAAAAGTTTCCTTAGCAGCTCTGACTTCTTCCAAAGAAAATTCCTTAGCAACTACCTCCTGTAAAAAGGGATCATGAACACATGTTAATATCAGTAACTATGGCAACCAAATGCTTGGATAAAGTACCTTATGTACAAGAGAACCATTTGGTATTATAGAAAATACCTCAAACGATCATTCTAAACAAACCAGTGAGAAGAGCAGAAATATTTTTAAGAAGACAATAAGTCTTTTAATTGTAACCCTCACCTCTGTCGTTGAATTTTCTTTGTCTGACTTTCCTTTCTCATTGGACACACTCCTCACTACTGGGAGAGTGTTGACCAATGGTTGGGCAAGGATGGATGCTTTCAGTGAACTGCTGCCTTTTCCTTCTGTCACCTTGGCAACAGAAGCTCCAAATGGTGGTTCAGCATGAAGTTTGGTAAACCAGGCATTCAGATTTGAAAAATGTTCAAAGCATGATTTACTGTTGGCATACAGCGGATAGAGGGCAGCAAAAAGGCAAACATCGGCAGCTGATAGTTGGTCCTGTGTTAAAGAGAAAGAATCTTGTGAAAATAATGACATAAACACACTCAGAAACTGTTTGCAGACTTGAAGGAATAACTGATTGTTAGAGCAGGTTCGGCTAATTGCAAGCACATATTTAGAAAACCAGATGGAATTATGGAAGATGTTTGTCTAAAACCAGTACAGTGCTTTATTGTTACTTATTACATTTATGAAGATTGTCTTTCCAAAAGTAAAGTAGGCCTTGAGTAACAACCACGCATTATGTCAGCTACAGACACATTTGTCTTTATCCTGTCACCGCTTCACGGAAAACATATAAGTATTTCTCGCACTGTTTTATTTGAATGCATAGTGTATGCTCAATGCTGTGAATAATTTAGCAGATTAGTGTCACTAGCAAAATACTGTAAAGCATTCCAAGATTGCTAACATTTTTTAGGCGACAGTCATGGGCTTTATAATCTTCCAGTGTAACAATTATGATCTTAATCACAAATCCATGTGTTGTTTTCTAATTTCAAATGTTCATAGTTGAAGTTTCTGAACCTCCATATGAAACAACAACCAGTGAAACACTGAGAACACTACTTCCATGTCTATATTGACAATCTGCCCTACCTACAAATAGCCCCTTAAGCTCCTCAACTTATCTCACCATTTAAGAAGTGAAAGCAGCTATACTCATGGAGTGTTAGCTCAGTGGTTAACGCTGGTGCCTTCCAATCATAAGGTCCCCCGTTCGAGTCGCTCCAAGATTAACGTATGTCGTCCAGTTACAGAGTTGTTGACAATTGACAATTTATAATCATGGACGTTAAATATGAATGTAAGAGACTGACTTAGGTCAGCTTGCGGCTTTGATAAGCCAATGCGGCTTCTTCGCGAGTTCCTGCTTGAAGGAGGATCTAAAATACATACATACAAATACATACATGCTCGCTACCCTGCCGGTTACAGAAAAAAAAGTGCACAGCAGTTAGTTTCATAAGTAAATGCCCTCTAAGGAGGCAACTTACCTGGACAATGAATTGGGCTCCACCAAGACTATTGTCTAGTTTTGATAAATGAGGCTGTAATTTCTGAGAATCCGCTTTGCCTCCACCATACAAAACAGGAAGGTAAGATGATAGTGCTGCCTGGACGAGGAACAAAACCAACAAACGTAAGTGAGACTGGTTCTGAATAATGTGAACACCAGGCTAGAACAATATACCATATACCAGCAACTTGTATTATGTTTATGATCAGATCATGGCAGATGAACCACAAAAATCTGATTAACAATTAATCATCATTTATGTCTTAGTGCCAGTTAGTTTCATTTTTTGCAAAGCCTTTAAGTTAGGTTCATAATCCAGTGGCTGCTCGTAAAACTTTTAAGCTGCACAAGCATTCTTAACTATTTAAGAACACAATCAAAAAAGAAACTTTATTAGCTGAGTTTGCATTACCAATTACCCACTGAGTCATTTTCCTGGAGTAGCTGAGGGCTCACCTAGCCATGAATAATTACAACATAGATTCAAACAACCAAATTCTGAAAAATATGCGGAAATGCAGTAAGACCAGACTAGTTATTCACAAATTAGTTTGTAACGTTAATATTGTCTTACTCCCTCTCAAGAAAATGAGATTTAAAAGCCACTTAATACAACACTGTTTAAAATCCTTACTTAGTGTAACTATTTATTAAGCATACTTTCTTTGAATTTGACCTGCCTTTCATACAGCTTACTGACATACAATATTTATTGAATCCATATTTTGTTTTAGTTCTAAAGGAAATTGAATTTCTCTAAAGGTATACCTGTAAGTCTGTTGATTCCCATTCAAGCCAGGTGGACACTGTGATATCTTCACAGTCTTTCCCTGCAGTAGCAAGTATGTATCTGGAATTTATGAAATATTGTAAGAATTAATGTTTCTCACAAAGTCTATCAACAGCTTATTTACATTCATATACACAACTGTTTCAAGACTGTTCATAACAGAGCTACTGTACTTATCAAATTTATAAATAAACCAATATTAGCCAGCACTTTCTGCAGAAACTTCAAACTTCACAAAGTAAAAAAATCCTCAAAGGATGTTTGGATTGCAAAAGTGCCACTGATTCTATGTACAGATATATGCCCTTGGGACTTGATTCTCGTACAGTACAATAATGAAAAACGAAAAAGAAACTATATTTAGTCACTGGTATTATCCGCCTCACCACTACAAGAAACCTACTTAAAGTAAAATATTGGAACTATGATGCATTTACTACATGTACAATATTTCTCAGATATTCCGTGTACACAATGTTTGATACAGTTACTATGGTCTTCAACATGCAGTAAATACTACTGTATGATTAGACTACTAAACTAATACAGTAGCTTACATGACATCCTTGTATGCATACTGTACCTTGTAATAGCATTGGCAGAAAACAGATATTCATTTGTCTCAACCTCTAGTACTGGTAAAACATTTCTCTTCAGAAAAGGCACAACTATGGCTGCAAAGTTAAAGGAGAAAGAGGTTTATGCACCATATCTGATATCAATTAACTTAATTTGCAATCCAGAAAGAAAAAAAAACAGACTAAAAAATGTCAAATTCTTCTTCCCACTACCTAAAGTTGGTGACTGTTAATTTCCATTTTTGTAGTTCTTGCCATAAAAAAAATGGTCATTTTAACCATAGAAAGAGGTGTGGCGCAAAAGAACCTTCTTCTGTGGCATAAACAACTAGTTTTGTTTGGAGTACATGGAATATACTGTAAGTTTGTTGGAATAACCTTAGAAATTGAAAAATAATATTAAAAGAATGACTGAACACATTGTTTTTTATTTCTCTTAAAAAGAGCCGCAGTCTGTCCTTGCTAATGTTAATGGACAGATTTGTAGTGAATTTTAAGCAAGAAAGGGTGATTTTTTTTGATAGTTTTAGCTGAATTTTAACTTGTTGATAACAGATTTATAAAGTGCATAATTCTTATGTATTCAGGATAAACAAATATTTTTATTTTTTCTTCGTGTTATGTCTTTTAATTTTTTTTTTTTATTGGAATACTGAACAATGGTTAACAAGTTGATTAACACTGAATTACTGAAATAATCAAGATATTTAGGCAACAGCTTTGGAGAAACTTATAATTCGCAAAGAATAAATAAGTTAAAGAGGTACCATAAATCTAAGAAAGTTACTTTCCTTCATAATATTTTTAAGCATTCTTGTTTAGTGTGTTTAGCATGTGTCCCCCTAAATGTCAGACAATAGCTGTTGCAAAACAAATGTTCCTCCCTCCCCGTTCTTCAAGTTCACCATTACTACCGCTTAGATGTGCGCACCAACAGGAAAGTCACATCAGGCAGAAATGTTACTAACAAAGTAACATTTCAATTATTAGCAGAAACAGCTTACATCAACATGTTATTTTGTTTCTAGCCTATTTGGTCATGAAAGTCACAGATCGAAGCCTCTATAATTTAACATACATTTATGATGGCACTTTTATGGTAAGCTTATCATATTGGCCACAGAATATACATTATCGCAATACTTTACTTACTATTTTATATTGCCTTGCGCTTACGCGTTTACACAATACTTATTAAGTATACGTCTTAAAAGTTTAACATTGCAACGCTTAATGGCTTTCTATAGCCCTAAGGGCCTGGGCCTACTGTACACATTTACATATGTTTGAAATTCCGTAGCGAAATGCCTCCCAGTATAATTTGCTATACCTGCGCTATCCACATGTTCAATCTCCAGACTGATTCCGGCTAGTTCTGCGGCAACTAAAACCTTTAGAGAATGATGATTCCCTTTATCTGTAAAGAGCTTCATTTTGCATAAACGTTGTTCCCTAAATTTCTCACTTATATATTAGTCTTACTCGTTCCTGATGAGAAACCCAAACCTTGACATTGAAAAAAGTATTGCATCAGAAAACGGGGTGGTATTCAAACGTTATGGAGCCCATTGATACCATATGATGGTGGCTGAAAATAAGCAGTGCAAGCACTGATCTGTACACTAACTGGATTGGAGCAACAGGCCTACTCTGTGAAGTCACCGGAAGTTACTGTCCGCCATGTTTGTTCACCCAAGAAGAGCGATACGGTTCACTGATTTGAACGTTGATTTAATGACTGTTTTCTTGTAGACAGAAAGTATCCAAGATAAGAGAAGGGGCGCTGATATTAGGTGTGTGTCACTGAGGTGGTGGGGGGGGGGAGGTGGTCGGGAGACGTGCCCCCGTACTCAATACTAGATTGATTTTTTATTGCGGTTAATTGACTAAGTAAAAAGTAAAATGAGGGTTGCAAAAGCAGATCAATATGGACAACTCAAAAGCCTTTCCGAATATATTCTTGGTCGAAAGCAGCATTGAGGGGTTGGTGTGGCGGAGGGGGGGGGGGGGGGGGGGGGACTCAAAAATTCGAAATTTTCAAACAGTTGTAGTCTAAGAGCAATCTCGTGATTCATAATTAACTGTGGTATTTCATGTTTATGCTATAATGCTACAGTTTTTACTGGTTGGGTGCTGCAGTTTCAGCTTTACCCTTAAAAGATTACAAATAGAGCACCGACAAGGTAAACTATGAAAGCACATAATGGAAACAAATATCCTTTTCTTTAAATTTATTCAGTTTAAGTGACACAATTGTAATAGTATTGATTGTAATCCAACAAGAACTTCATTTCCAGAAAATTTAAAATCATTACACTCGGGACCCTGGAAGTCAATGCAATGTTTCTGGTGTTCCAAATTTATAAAAATAAATAAAAGTAAATCAGCAAGAACTTCACATATAAAAGACTATTATACAAATATTGTTAAGAAAAGTATAATGGCAAGAACTTCACATTTCATCATATAAAAACATTACAGTATGGGCAGAAGAAGTCAGTGCAATGCTTCTGGTGGTTAAAAATGTCATGAAACTTTCCAAAAAGACTATAAAGGTAAGGTCCTTATGTATAAAAAAGTAAACAATGCATAGGGTGGAACCTGCAAATCCATGAAATGCTTCTAGTGCTTGAAAATTATCATTTAACCTATACAAAAACAAATTCCGGCAAGAACTTCAACACCAAACAATATCAACTCGGGAGATGTTTTGCCACTAGAGGTCAGAGAAATGTTTCCATTGTTTAAAAACATAATGAAACTTAAACTTCTTCTTCATTAACTGTATGATTGGATGGCAGAAATGTGATAATTATGATGGCAACAGAGCCTAAAAAGTACTGGCAAAATCTTTACTATAAATTCTATCATTTTTACCCTTGGAATGTTCAGCCATATCAGCCCCCCCCCCATCCCCCATGTGTGATTACTGTCATGTCTTTCTGCTTATATTGCTCTCATTAAACTATCTCTATGAGGTCTCTAGAGTCTTATGCCCTTGAACATGTCTCTTGACATAAAAAGAATGAAAAGATAAAAAGTTTCAACCCAATATGCATGAAAATATATGTGATGTCGGGTATTTTGCGCTTTAGCTTTCTAGGAGACTCCATTATAGCATATGTAGGATCTCCAGGGGTACTCCATGTTCACTGCACTCCGCATTTGGTAATTCATGTTTTGTACATGGGATTGGGCTGGATCGTCTTGCAGATGGTGGCTTACGAGTTGGAGTAATCTGCAAATTACATAAACAAAACATCGAAATTTTTAATATAAATATAAAATTAATCTGTAGAAACGAAATAATTTCACCTGTAGGCAGCAGATCAATTGAATTGTAACCTGTCCTTGGTAATACTCATTCATAAAAGGAGAGGCTTCAAATTTCCAAATAAGTCAAGCTTAGGCTTGTGCCTTGAGTTAGGCAACAACTCTGTTTTCAAAACTGAGTTAGGTGGTAAGCCTATGTATACCCTTTCAATTATTAAGCTACACATAATTCCTCATGTATTCAGTACGTCACGCAGTGTACTGAAAACTGTACTTTGATGCAAGTAGACCTAAATATGACGAAAAGCTAACGTTACTTATCATGTAACTTATTTCTTTCGCGAAACACGTCCATATTCTCGCCAGTGCATACAACGTAGTACAAAAGACTAACTAGAATTCATCCCAAGTAATCGGCATAGCCTACCTGTGAAATGTTAACCCCTTTTCTCGTTTTCCACGAACATCCCGGTTTGTGCATCCACAGGCTGAACAGGCATTCTTTTCAAAACATCAGATATTAAACGAGTGAGGTAAAGTTACTAAACGAGTGAGGTAAAGTTATTTCTTTTAGGATAATGCGAAGTGCTGACTGCCGATTCCGTACCTAGCTACAACAGAACAAGAAATGTTTGGCGTCTTTTTGGGTGATTCAAGATGGCCGCAAACCCACTTCCGGTAGCTTCACAGGGAATAGACCAACTAGCGCTCAGAAGCGGCGAGCCGCCAATCCAGTTAGTGTACAGATCAGTGAGTGCAAGTCGTTACTCAAGAGCAAGGAGAATAAGCAATCCCATTACAGCAATGTTGCTTACATCATCAGTATTCCAATATAAACTAATTTCCCATATTTTCTGATCCTTCAGATAACTTTTAGGTACTTTTCTTGAAAAGTCACCAAAATAGAGCCTGGGCGAACCGGATTTATAAAGGGATAAACGCGGCAGTTGCCAGCCCCCCTCTTTACAAAAATAAAACACATAATACCTAAATATATACTCGGAGTTCTTCTGGCATGTATTTATATGTATTCATGTATTTAATTCAGATATCTATGTCATTTAACCTTTCTATGTATGTATAACTTGTCAGTTCCAATAACATGCAATAAAGTGAGTTTGATGTGTTTAAATTTGGTCATTTGTCCTGTATTTCAATTTCTGTGTATGAGGGGCCTACCGAACCTAAAGTATCAAAATCAATTACCGATCGCAATGACATAATGGTGGCGCTGCTAACTCTTTCGATTTACTGCCCACCACTACTACCGGTAGCAGCTTGAATACTGGTGTAAGCAAGTTGAAATGATTGCCAACATTGGTTTCACTTTCTAGGATATTTGCAGACAAAAAGGTATAATATTTGTTTATGTTTTCGTCGTTGACTATGACACATCAAGTTTAAACTTTTTTCCTAAAGTCATCTTTTAAAGGGTGTGAAGACTCGCGCACAAAGAAACGTCTAATGCCGGTAATCTGACCTAGTTTCGAATGAGGTGTAACAGAAGTGTTAGACACCACCATCGATCCCAGAAAATACACACACAGCTTGCTACCGTCGGTAATTAGACACTAGTGTACAGTCAATACATACAGCTACGGTCAATACCCACAACACAGTGTACATAGCAGCGTGGACATCTTCGGTCTCATAGAAATTGATGTCCGGTCTAGATCAAGATAACAAGGTATCACGTTTCATTACTGTCTGCATTTTGTAGCGACAAGAAGAAAACGTCATTTGCAAGCAACGGAAAGTTAACTTTTTTTCAGGTTTGGGGCGAGTCTTCAGTGCCTTTAAAATAGACGTTTTGAGTGCTAGGGATGTTTTTATGACTATTCTGGTTTTAAAGATATTCAAATTTAACAAATACTTTATCTTTGGAATGCTCCTTTAAGTGCTAAATTGATGATGACGTCGGCTGCTCCTCGGTGCAGGCTTAAATATTGATGTTAATCCATTGTTTTGTCAATTCTTTCAATTCAATCAAATCATGTTGTTCTAACTTCATACAAACAACACACTTGAAGCATCCTTGGATGACATTCAACACCATTGTCTTTGATAAGTACATTATAATCATGTTGTCTGAGGCCATAAATGTTATATTTTTTCTCATTCAGTTTCGTGTTGCGCCTGCAGAACTGAACTAATGGTCTGTGTATTAGACTACATACTCCAGTGACTTTAAATAATTTACCTCAGCTGTTTAAAGGATCTTTTTGTCCAATCAGCTTTAAGTTTATATCGACTCGGATCGGAAATTTTGTCTTCTGACGTAATCCGAGTGAAGAAAGTGTTGACTTCTCTGTTAAAGGGGCTTAAACCTGCTTTGAAAAAACGTACCATGTAACCTTTGTGAAATGGTTGTAGCAGTACGTTAATGCCAATACAATAATAGTGTATATGGAACATAATGATTGCTCAAGATCCTGCAAATCCTATTTTGTCCAATCAGCTTGAATGTTATATCAATGGCAAGGAAATCTTGTCTTCTGACGTAATCCCGGTGAATAAAGCATTGACTTTCCTTGGTTAAGGTGGTAAATCCTGTCTTGAAAGGAAAGAACTCCAATTGTTGAGCGGATCATTGGACAATGCACTTTCTAGTAGAATAGGCAAATGGAGACTAAAATCGTCGGCAGTGCTCTCCTGAAAGGAATTCTTTAGTGGCAGTATATCGGGTACAGTATACGAAAAAAAAATCCATTATTTTTTTTCATCGCCATAATCCTAGTTCGGGGATCTGTTGAAGAGTTAAACGTTCCAGAATTCTCTAACTAGGCTTTCTTGATAATAAGTTGTTCCGATATTTTTTATTTCAGAGATTTTTGGAATCACAGTCATACGCAGTCTGTACACATTCCTGTGTATTGTCTTAAGGCCAAGCTTAGAGTGAGATCTGATCGATTCTGACCAATGTGCCGCACTGACGTCACATCTCAACGTAAGTCAGTGTTAGGTTCGAATTTTCTGGCAGGACGGGCCAAAATTTCAAGCACTCTATCACAGTACAAGGCTTGGTTGGGCGATAGAAAAACAAAAAAGATATGACCTGAAGGACTGGATCCCAATTTTCACTAAAAATTCATTTAAATGAAAATTTACACATCTAAACATTTGTTGTCATGACTTGAAAGTATCCTGCATAATGGTTGAAGTTAACTGGTGGATACTGAGTGATAGATGGTGACAGATAGATCTAGTCTCAATAGTGTAGCAAGGGAAACAATCCTTTTTTGCATGGTGTGTGTCATGTGAGAACGCGATGTACCTCGAGGCAGGAGCTTCTCCAGAGCATTATACATGGGGGGGGGGGGTGACATGTTTTGTCGACTAAAAAAAGAACATACCAAAGGAAGTGTTGATAAACAAAGCGCGAGTCCAACGGGGTTGGGTCCAGTGGGTTTGGATCCCCTAAAGTCTAGTAGAAGGTCCCTTAGTTGGAGTCCATGCCCACAGAAATGCTGAGTGTTACAGTAATTTTGTGCTAAAGTGGGGCTAACTTCGACCTTCACTATGGCATACGAGGAGATGCTTTTTTTTGGGGGGGGGGGGTAAATGGGAGGGATGGAAAATGTATGATCTAAGGTGGCTTAGATGCAAAATGGTGCTATCTTTGGCAAAGTGCAGAACTGAATATATGTTTAGAAATTCTCATTCTTTAGTAAATGTTCTTTATTTTTTCTATTGTTTGTTCAAAATATTATTTCTTAGTAGACCATATAAATTGACATTAAACCACCACAATGATTTACAAAAATAGGGAAGATTTCCACCTCTCCTCTATAGCTGGCCGCCACTAGCATCCCCTTAAATAATTATTTATGTTGCTGTATTTGTTTAAACAAGAACCCAATGTAATGTAGCGTATGTATCATAAGTAAGGCCAAAATGTGATCCAAGGCATTATAAGCAAAGTTAGGGCGTTTGGGAGGAACCCCGTAAATAGACTTTGACTATAATATAAATGTAACAGGTCAATCAACAACAAAAAATGAATCTGTTCAGCTTAAGGATCATGTTTCAGTGTTTCATTCATGTTTTGACATTTTACGACCCACCTTATCATTCTTCTGATTCAGCGTATGTCTTTCAACTTCCAAGCCATGGTCATTATTGATGCTGACGTCACAAGCAATGTGAATGGCTGAAAACTCCGTAATTGCAAACCTGTTTGGGTAAACAATTCGCGCCCGGCTTAGTGCGTCACTACCTCTCTTTACTCCCTTCTCTTCTCTCTTCATTCTCACTTCCTTTTCCTTCCTTCTTTCTCTCCTTACCTCTTGTTGCTCTTTCCTTCATTTTGCCGACTGTTGCAGAAGTTTGCCGACTGCATGAGTGAATGGGGGTGTCACCCCCGCCCCCTCCTCTAGCTACGGCCCTGCGTCGAAGAGCTTTTATGATTTACAAAATGACATCCCTCATTTACATGACTTTTAAACTAGGATATCTCCCATAAGGAACACGGTATTTTTTAGCAGTTTGGGGTAGTTGTTCTTCACAAAGATAGGAATATCTGTCATATAAAGATGAAAGGTTCGTTTTGTGTCTTCTTTAACGTTTTCTGATATTGCACCAGGCAGACTGATTGAGCCCGTTCCTTGTGTGTTTAAAAAAAGGAAGTGTACACGTATTTACCAACATAACTGATGACATAAGAAAAAAGCCTTAAAATGATTCAGTCAGTAACCTTTTTTTTTTCAACAAAAAGCTGGAATAAAATTTCTCAAATATTTAAACTTTAAATGTACAGCATCTAGTATCTTTATACACTATACTTTTAAATAACGTGTTTTACGCCTATGTTTTAAGGCCTATATTGAAAATGAAAATGACCTAATGAAAATCTACCAAAATAAGTTTCGTACAATCAATACGCACAGACACGCTCTATCGAAACGTAATTTGTATTTGGGAAACAGAAAAGCTTATACATTTCTACGCATCTGCTGCTTTGTGCAATTTTAAGTTTGTGCATTAAAAATTCGATCACTTTTGAATGTAAGATAATTAAATATGCATTTGAAAACTTGGTTGCACCTTACGTATTCCTAGGTGTCCCGAGTTTTCCCATGTAACATAACTCCAGACATGTAGAACAATCAGCGGTTATCATTAAGTAGAGCTGCAATACCAGTGACTTCGCCACTCCAACCCACCCCTCGCCCTCCAACTCCTCTCTCCACTCACTTTGTGTATGAGGAAATAGGCAGGTTTAGGTTGCTTTCCATCGATAATTTCGTATCTCTATGAGTATCTCTATGACGGGTATTGTAATTTTACACTATACTACACTTTCTCATGAAGTATTAAAAATACTTCCTTCATCGCATTTTTGGTAACGTCGATTTCCAATATGCAATGATTATACCAAAAATGCACGATAAGGCACCTATATGGCTACACAGCCGTTCCCTCATTCCATATGCATTCTATTAATCTGTGAGCATACACTGATCTGTAACATCTGCCATATTGTCCCCATTCGTGAGCCAAACGTCTCTCTATCCACTTTACCTATCCAACTCTTACACACAAGCAGCAGTGAACCAATTAATGCACTGTTTCCTATATAGAAACAAACTAATCTCTATTACTCCATTATGCACGTTCGTTATTATTTCATTCGCAGAATATTTAAATAAGATACTTATAAGCCGATCAATAAGAACTATGTAATATTGCCATCCTACAACACATTTTAATATTTGTAATATTTTTTGATCATTTTATAAGATGAAACTACGTTCAAATCGTTCATACTGTATGGTACATTTGCTGATTTGCTCGATCGAACAAAAATGTGATTGAGGCTTTTAACTATTGGCAAACTCCTTGAAGCTCATTTCATCTCATTTGATGTTGCTGTAACATAAATAGCTCAATTAATATTACAAGAATATTATGTGACGATTTTTTAAGATGTCGAGAGTAATTGTCTGTGTTCGTTGTGTCATCGCTTTGTGTTTTGGTCACAGTTGTGAAGACAATTCATTATTAACCAGGATGAAGAGAGCTTCATCATGCAAGTCAGGAATCTTTCTTTGACATCCTTGCGACTATGCAGTAGAAAGGATGGCTGAGATTCGGCCATTCTCTCGAATCCTCTACCCACACATTCTTCTTCAAGTCAAGTTTGTGAGCCTTGCCTGTCTTACTGGCATCCGCGGTCGTAGTTTCAAGGCCATTCTCGCCACCGAAGACATACAATGTCCCATTATTCGAAACGACCTGATAGCTCATACGTCCTTCCGGGAGCTCTGGTCCAAAGCGCCATTCGTTTTCGTCTGGGTTATAAATCTCGACAGATTTCAGCATGTTTTCTGGATCCTTGTCGTCCTTAGCCACATTGCCACCAATGACGTATATTTCACGGTTGAGTACCCCGACGCCAGCACACGATCTCGGTAAAATCATGCTAGCTACGGTCTCCCACGAATCTAGACGTGGATTGTAACAGTGGACTGTGTCTAACGTCTGGTCGTTCGTTTCACCACCGATACAGTACAATCGACCAAGTACTGCTGCCGAACAGTGTTGCTTGATAGACTTGGGTAAAGGTGCTATAAACCTCCATGAATTGGTAGCTGGGTCGTAACACTCCGCACTATCCAGAGCACCCTCAGCATTGCAACCTCCTGTGGCATACACGGTACCATCCATAGACGTCATGCTAAACAGCGATCGTTGCACATTCATCGACGACCTTGGCAGCCATTTTCTTTCAAAGTGATCGTAGAGAAAGATCCCGCCTCGTCGATAAGATGTGTACGTACGTCGACTGCTGCCGTACTCGGGAGGTTTTCGGCCAGCCACATATATATTATTTTCTCCGGTAACTGCGCATGCAGCAAACTCCATCATGTCCGGTAGTGCCTTGACACGATAGGTATCACTGTTCAGCGATGCTGCGATAGCCTCAGTATGATTGGCTAAAAACACAAACATATCCCTAAAGGGCATCCCTTTACGGGTGACTGTGTTGATATTACTCAGGTCGAGGTCCTGCCTTCTTTCCCTCAGTACATGGTATTGAAGAGCGCGATCAATCATCTGCTGACATGAGCTGTTGCTAGACACGATGCGATCACGCTCAACCACGTCATGGATAAAGTATGGACTCGTTAAAGCAAACCGGACATTACGCAACACATCAACGAGATCGTACTTTCTATTATCGATATCACCTCTTATCCATGTTAAGGCAGCTTCGTAGACGGTTTCCTCTCTGTCGACATTCAGGTCATCCTGAGAGAGAAGGTCAATAACCTTATCTTTGGAGAGACTTAAGAACTCCTCCTCCTTGAATACCTGGTTGAATCGATCACAAACCAGCTTCTTGGATTGTTCCTGGAGATTATTACAGTCATGAGCCGCAGCAAAGAAATATATACCGATGCAATTACCAACGGTCACATGATGTTCCAGGAATCGTGCACATGCGTCTCGAAGGTTGTTAATTTGAAACATGTTAACCGCTAGCATCAGTCCCTGTACGTTGTCCTCGTTGATTTCAATTTCAGCAGAATACGCGTACTCTAATATAAGTTTCATCGATGCTGCATCGATTCCACCGATCGAAATTCTGTCCTGATGACTCTCAACGAGTCCACTTGAAAACATGGCGTGAAAATATGGACTACATGCAGCTAATGTCAAACGATGGCACTTGAACTCTTGGTCTTCAACTTCCAAGATAACATCAGTTAAAAGGTCGTCTTCCCACATTTTAAGCATCTCTTTTAATACAATTGATTTATGTTTTTCGTCTACAAACTTGTATTTGTCTGGGAAGCAACCCATTTCATCAGATTTATCGGCAACTTTGCTGTCAGAATCTACACTATTGGCTGATACTAACTTTCCTTGTGATGATCCAGAACCACGTTTGTCGTCCAATCCTTCGCTAAACTTTTCAAGGCTTGCCAAAACAGATGCCAACGACGCACTTGCGGAAGAGGCGGAAGATGAGCCTTCCCTAGCCTCTCTATCTCTGGAACTCATGCTGGAGTAATTTGTGGAAAATGAAAAAGAAGCAGATGGAGAGCTAACGATCATGCTCCGCCTGTCACGTGGTCTGTAGCTAGGTACGGAGTAGTCACTGTCAAGGAGTGCTGCTGCTGCAGATCCGTCCATGACCGACTTGGCGTTACGTCTCATCGGAGCCGGTGATCTGGTTCCGGAAGCTGATTTGTCTGGATCGGTCTAATGAAAGAATTGAAATAAAGGAACTGTTAGAATACTTTTGAATGAACTTGGGTGTTTCGTTTAAAGCTTTCAGAGCATATGCAGGGCTGATGAGAGGGGTAAGGGTAAGGGTATGGGGTGGGCAGAATGTGTTTATAGGCGCATTCGAAAGGATGCCTGAGGAAATATGGAAAACTCTGGGAAAATATTGAATGAAGGGTAGGGTATTTTTATTTTCATGATATCCTTAAGCAGACATAAAGTTTGCATAGGATCCCCGCTCGATGCGTCTGGCTAGAGGTCAGCTTTAAGTGCTTACTTAGTCATCTTTGCCGCTATCTTTTGTCTTTGGTATACTAGTGTGATGACGACATATAATGCATATGAAGATATGGATTAATTGATTAATAGTGATTGCCCACAATGATATTTTTTATTCAATTGCAGGTAGACATAAATACCTCAAGCATTGTAGATATGCCCCTTTATAAACGTGACCATGGGTGTACGATAGCTGGTCGAACCACTGGAAACACAAAAACCAACAAACCAATCAACCTGAAATGGATTTTAATCTATGAAAGCAACTTATGAATAGGCACGTGTACTGACTGCTCATTTCAATTATACTAAGAGGTATTTTTGATCACTGCTGCACGTCAGAGACAAGACAAGAAAATACGACTAAATATTTATATGAACAACGTGGTGCCGTTTTCAAAATTGCCAATATAAATATAAAAGAAATGCAGACCGAAGTTTTACTGGTCCCGTGTGGACATTTATTATATTACTCCTGCTGCAAATAAACATGATAATAATCATTCTCTATTTAGAGACTGCTATTTTTTTATCAGGTTGTAACGATATGAAACTATGCAGGGTTATTTGTGGTACATTCCAACACTCTACATATTATGGGTTTTCATTCTGCGCACGCGCGTTGCTATGGGTGAGAAGTCGCGCGATTGAATATAATAACGGATAGTTAGATTGTTACGATGAAAACATGAGCATAGACACGTAAAGGGCGGTGTCGGTAGATGAGAAGGAATGCTAAAGGGCCATGTATGTGTTTACATTATCAAGAGTGGTTCATTATTAGATAGTATCACAAGGCTGTAAGAAATAGTAGACAAGCGAAGTGATACAAAGTTGAGCCATAAACAGACTGAGAGTGGTACATAGCTAAGGCCGAATACAAGGGCGGATCCATGATTTTCAGGAGGGACGGGCCTGTGGTCAATTTTAATTTTAAAGTGCATTCTGAGGTAGTTTAGATTCATTATAAATTAGGCCTATAATTAGGTCTAATTGTTACTATTTTTTGTGAAGGTGATGTTGACATATAGGAAGCAAAGCGGGGAGGGGATTAAAACCTTCAATTGTCCTCTTTCATGGTCTTCATCATGTCTGGTATTGAGATGAGCTGATCAATTTGTGACTGTATAACTAGATAGATCGCGTCCCATATATGACAGCTCTCTGACTTAACAATATGTCATCTAGATAACTAAAACAAATGGTATTCCGTCCTCTCAGTGACTCATTAGGATTCTGATTAATTCTTAAACTAGTTTATCCTGTTGACTATTGTTGCATAAAGGTCATAACAGTTCAGTGTCCTTTCAATAGCAGTACTTCGTTAAACAGAGCAAAATTACAATGCCGTCCATTGATTTATGATATATTAATTATAATTATGAATTAATACAATGATAGCAAGGATTGGTAATATGTTTCGCATTTCCTTATAGCATCTTTTATCTTGGTGTAATGCACGTTCGTCTAAATGATGATCCATTTTAAGGTATTTATCAGCTAAAATCATAAGTTTTGGGAATTTTTGTTTCGTTATGCGAGGTATATATTAGTGCATAAATCCTCATTCAAGACATTGTATTTCTTTTCCTCGTGCACGTACACATTATTCTCACTAACAACTGTTTTATATTAAACTTGGAGGATATTAATACCAAAATAAGGCAACATAAATTAACTGCAATGTTTACGTCTCTTCTTGAAATAAAGTTGAAATAAATAAAATAACTTTTAGAATGTGGACCAAAGCACCCAGTTGGGGCATTTTTTTTCTATACTGTACTCTCATGTCCCGCTTCAAAGCACTCGTACTGACAGTATGAGCAGTATGAATAATATCATGTTTCTATCAGATAAAGGTTAAGAACTGTCAATACGAGTGCTCTGAAGCATGATATGGGAGGACAGTTTAGAGAGGTATTAGCATTAAGTCATTGTCCCAACTGGCTGACCAAAGATAATTCCATGTCGCGACGAGAGATATATTCTGTCACACTGTTACTATAAACCAAAACATACATTATTACA
>KN892003.1:2256-18797 GCA_000934455.1 Apostichopus parvimensis
TGACACTCAATAGTTTGTTGAATTTCTGCTCAAGGTGGTGAATTAAGACATCAAGCTCGTCAAAAATACCAGCTCAAAAATACAATAATGGATTTTAGAAACAGTAATAATTTTTTCTTGATTGACGATATGATTGGGTGGGTGATGGGATAAGAACGCCATTGCTATCAGGGCTTCAATGCCTTTGTTCCAGTTCTTTTGATAAGAGAAGTAGTCACGGTTTTGTTTAAAATTGTTCAAATACAGGGGCATCGATAACCAGGTGGGGAAAATTTAATGTCATGGAACTCCCTTGATGAAGTTGCCCTTCCTCTATTGTATTTACAAAAAAATAAATAATAATTCTTTATCCCACATTTCCGTTGTATGGTCCCTAAATATCCACGGTCATGCAGACCTTTGCCCCCTTTTGTCAGTTCTGTTTAAATATGTAAACTACGTTTCAGTAAATTAGTGAACGTTTTCGATTGATAAAAAATGTTAAAATCGTTATTACCGTTCAAGTAACATGGACACCGTAACATTTTAAAATGTGTTACATCTCACCGGTGTTTGCCTCAAGTTTAACACTATTTTCTTGTCAAACACATAAAACTTAGAAAGTAACAATGAGTCTCAGAATATAGGACAGTTTATTAAATTTAATGCGATTTGTGAGTCAAGAATATAACAAACGACAAAGATCCAACGATAGCTTTAAAGAAAATGTTTCATTCAACCAAAATGTTGTCGCGATATTCTTCATTTAGAGTTAATGTCCCAAGTGTTTCGTTTGTTCATCAAAGTAGAGGGCGTAGTTTCATTTCTGCATATTTGAGGTTGTAATAACTCTCAGGAAGATAATTCCAATAAATGCTTTGATGATGACCCGTTTTTCCAAAGTAGAGACCAGTCAGGTGGGTATGATGACAATAATTGTACCACCAGGCACCAAACTTATACGAAGCACAGTTGTCAGTACTATATATGTCGTTGTCCCGGTCTTTCGTAGTGAAGGACATGTTTCTGTGATAAGCCATAGCGTCATAATCTGAAGGAAAGACAGTACATTAGTTAAATGCAATACTTAATTTACTATGTGTGATAAAAAGTCCGAACTTGTTCTTAAGAAATCATCATAGCATATGAATAAGTTCTTAATCCACCTGCTCAATTTAAAACTGGAGGAGTTAGTAGATTGTCAAAACATCTGTTCAGGTCGATTTTTGCCTGTAAAGTATATTATCTTTGTCAAAGAAAGTAGACTAGACAAACGCCATTTATTAACCAAGTAGTAAATATCCAAGATTGCCTACTTTTATTGTGTCGGTGTTAATTTTGTGCATGAAGTATTATATTTCCACTGAAGTACAAATTTGACAGAAGAATTTTCTTTATAGTACAAACAAGATTTGTAAAGATAATTATTTTAAAAGTATTTCTAGCCTAGTAGTATTGTTTGCTTGTCGGAAGCAACTCATCACAATAAATGGATTTTAAGTTGTGTCACGTAAGTATTATTAATCTTATCTTTCCGTTTTTGTTTTTGTTTTGATTCTTAGGACCAACTGACGTAAGTTTACAGATTACTAAGATGAGGGTTACCTACTGATTATATGGCTGTGTTGACATGTTTTTCGTTATACTAGATAGGGCAATCATGCCTAACCGCGCAATGCCATTCTTACATTCGCCAGTGTCTCATGTCTTGAACAAGTAACATTGTCTTAATATTGGTATATGGAATTTGAATGGAACTGACACCCTCTTTAAAGGGTCATTTCTAATAAAGATGTTTACATCTGACTTAGACATAAAACATGGGCTGATATCAGCGGTTTTAAAAGGCCTGCAGCATATTAAAATTCATTTTGTGTCTGCAATAATCCTTCACGATCTACATCATGTTAAAATTCATTTTGTGTGCTTAAAGTATCATTTTACAACGTGTAATTGGCTGGTGTTGTTTTAAATGTAGACGTAATTGCTTTTATATGTTGCCCGTCATTTTGCTATCATACTCGCCAAGTGGAATGACGTAAATGTTTACAATACTAACAAAGCCTCACAACGATGGCTTCAGCGTAGTATGTACAAGCAATCAAAGTTTTCTGATAATATTTCTATAGTAATATAATTGGAAAACCGTAACAATTACCCAAGACTGCAAAACTTGAAATTTTTTAATATAACACAGAAAATCCATCATACGTGTATTATTCTTACTTGCTGTGCTTTCCGACAAATAGTCACCAAGATCTGTCAATCTGTAGTTACTGCTTTCATCACTAATTCTGAAGAGGTTGTACTTGGCGTAATATGGTTTTCCGTTGACATTATTCATGTCGATTCGTAGCTCATAGTTGCCTTGGTTTGTCAAATAAGCAATGTTGTCATTACCAAGCCAAAACTCTCGGCGAAGAAAGCCGAAACCTTTCTTATAATCATTCCAGTCACGGTAAAAATTAACTGCGCCATCGACTCGACGTAGGAAAACCTGTTGAAGATCAAAAGGAAAAACCTTCTCTCTCCGTAATATTTAATCTTTCTAAGGAAATTTCTTTTATTCTTCAATAATAATTCTGAGTAGTTCATTCAAATTGATGTAAATAGAGATGTCATATAATTTATTTGGTATGGAAATGATTACACGAAATGTTCTTTACGTAAATAAAACAAATACATACTTTTTATTTATTTATTTTTTTCAAATAAAGGTATTACATGAGTTTTCACCATATTATAGCATTGGATTGAGAGAAGTGGCAATTCGTGCAGTAAGAGTTTACTCCTGAGGTTGTCTTAGCTTTGGTTATAATTATGTCGAAGTTAGTTGTTGCTCTATGCGACAATACAGCATGGTGCAAACACAATTTTCTTATATAAAAAACGTACCGTCCAACCTCCGCCATCGATGGAATTATGACAATAAACCTTGAAAGGTTCTGGAGCACCGTCAGGCTGAATCATGAAAATACCAGATTCGGTTTGATCATCACATTGTTCATAGACTTCCTTGCAATCTCTCGGATATTCAGGCTCTTGGTAGTAGAAGTAAGATGAACCTGAAAAATAAGTGAAACAGGAAACAGGGTAACTTTCTTTTGTGTTACATATATGCATAGAAGTGAATGAAAATCGAACAAAACAACACAGAGTTTTAGCTATCTGTTTCCTTGAATACTTTAGTTCAATCAATAGACGTTCCCGAAAATACGATGCTTAGTACGCCCTAACAATGACTGTTGAACATATTTTTCTCATTTAGTAATTTAGTCCAATAAACGTTCCCAAAAATATTTCTTATTTGTTATTTATTATGTTATTTATCAACGATATTAATCAATTAGTTTGAATTATCTTCGTCGCTGAACTAATTGGTTTCCTACATTCTGATGGTATTTAAATAACGTGTAAACGAGGACCTTAGACAGAATGAAAACTAAAAAGCTTAATTTCATTTCCAAGTACTCCAGACTATGTTAGTGAACATTACAAGCCAGGTTCATTCTTACATACAACATAGTTTATTTCAATAAAAAACTTGCAATTTGATAAAAGGAGGAAAAGAAACAGAGTAAACAACAAAGGATATGGTATATAAATAATATGTCGAAACTGTAATTTTTTGTCACAAATGTTGAAATTTCCCTTTGAAATGTAGGAGCACTTAACACTAACTGTAGATACAATTGCCCTAAGCAAATATTACACTCAAATAAACTACACAGATGCAATCAAATTGGAATTGCATCGTTAAAGTGAAGTAAGAGCTTATGTGCACAAAATGTAAGTAAATAAATCTCGAGTGTGTGGCAACTTACTTTCGGTGTCTCTTCTGCGCCTGGATTTACTGTTATCAGTTCTCACGTCATTCTGTCAAATAATAGAAATTAAAAATTACAACTTCCTTCAAAACTATCAAACATAACGTAATGTGTAATGCAAAATTATCGCTAAGATAATCTCCTTTATTGTATAGTCATATTTATTGGCCTTATTTATTGTCTTTTGATTAATTCGAACTATTTGTTTTGATAAATAAAAGAAACGACCTGGAAAACGTTTCCTTGCTTCAAATTTAAAGTAAATTGTGGAAAGCGAATTTTCAAAAATTTCCTTTAACGAGTTACAATACCTGGCAAATATAATCATGATGTTTGTCAAACAAGAAACAAACAAGGAAATGACAAAGTTTTTTTACAAAAAACTTTAAAGGATCACATGATACAACTTGCTCCATGGTAGAGGTTACTAAAAGAGACTAACAAAAGTATAATTTAATTAACTATTTACATGTGTTCTGTGGCATAAATAAAGATATTTTACCGCGTCGATCAGTTATCATCTTTAAAACAAAAATGTAAATTAGAATAATCACATCAAAGGGTCCAATACACATATTTAATTTTACTTTAGAGAATAGGGAATAGCGAATAGGGAAAATTAAGAGAATCATAAAATCATTACTTTAATTCTTGCAAAATATCAATAGAACCACAGCTTCTTTATGTTCGTTATTTTGTTAGTTACGAACGCAGCTGTCACGATCAGGAAAGAACTAAAATTTGAAGGAAGTTTCAAGACAAATCTTTAAAGCGAAATATGTAGTATGGAAAATAAAAAAAAACAATAGTCAGTTTGTATAGATACGAATATGAAAAGCAGGGTAAATCTACAAAGTAAAAACAACAGTAGGACTATTGCTTAGTTTGTATGGATATGAATACGGAGAGCAGGGTAAAACTAAAAAGTATTACAACAGTAGGACTATTGCTTAGTTTGTATGGATATGAATACGGAGAGCAGGGTAAACCTACAAAGTATTACAACAGTAGGACTATTGCTTAGTTTGTACAGATATGAATACGCTGACCAGGTTAATTCTACAAGAAACAACAATAGTTGGACTACTGCTTAGTATGTATAGATATGAATACGGAGAGCAGGGTAAATCTACAAAGTGAAAATACCATTAAGAATATTGCTTACAGAGAGCAGGGTAAATCTACAAAGTGATTTCAAGATTTATATTTCTCCGTTTATTGTAAACATAATTTTGCCTTGCAATGTTGACATTTCCTTTGTCCAAACTTGTTCAGGTTATGTTTGGCAAAGAAAATTACTTAATATTTAAACTGAAAACATTATTTGATGAATATATATTTATAAACGGAATTAACATTTAGTAAAGAACAAAAAGTGGTTATCGCATGGAATCAAGTCTAAGATAAGAGATGGAAATATAAGTTCAAATAAGCCAATTGTGTTTGAAAACTGCTTTCTCTTCCTAACATAAGATAACTAGTGAGAATAATGATTATTTTGTTTTACGATATTTAATTTGGTCAATGGTAATGTTAATATTTAGGATTGTTTTTGTTAGGCGAAATTTGAATTCATTTTGTTTAGATGCATGCTATGCTATAAAATAAAACAAAACTATTACTTTCATGAAGTAAAAGTCCGGACTTGCACTTTAATTTTACCCTTCATTTTTTAAACTTATTTATAATTATCTGTAAATATGGACAACATAAATAATAATCTGAGCGTTTTTCCAAAGGTTTCAATGAAACTATTTTGCAAAATACAAGTGACGGTATGTTCAAGAAGCTGAAATCTCCTAAATAAAGTGAACACCAAATTGAAGCACCAAAGTTTCATATGCTTAGTTGAAAAATTATCAATAAATTCACCATTATTTTTTTTTAATTGGTTTAATTAGGGAATTAACATTTTTGATATTGCTGTTGAGAACTTAGTGACATTAAAATCTTCAGTTTCGTAAATAGCAAGCACAAATTGAAATTTGGGAAAGGCCATTGTAAGAGGCAGTTCTTTTAAAGAAAAGGATGCTGATGCTTATTCAGTTAAGGATCATAGTTAGTTTGCAAGATTTAATAGCGAATAATGATATTTTTTTGTTTTAATTTCGTTACGTCCATAACTTTTCGGATATTTGATGATATTACATAATTAAATGTCTAGATTTATAATACCGCATGTAAGTACACAATATATGGTTTGGTCACATTAAGCACATGCTTATGAAGCAAAACAAACTTACTATTCTCAGGTAATTCACTAAAGTTATAACCACACAAATGTTCTTCTTAATATTAGTTAAACAAATATTTATGCTAGTTTCTGTAGGCAAGTTGCGCCCGGCTTAAGTAGCTTTTCAAATCTTGCTTGTCTGTTAAATATATCAAAAGGTGACTGAGGTTATTACCAACTTATTAAGAGGTGCAAATATTTAATATAGTTAAATTGTTAAAACTGCAAAATTCCTTTCCCGTAACTTGAACATTCATTGTTTTATTAAACCTTCGATTGGTTCAAAGGTATCGAAATGTCTTTTTGTGGTAATTTTAGGGTGATTTAAGTAAATATATAGGGAAAGGCTGCCAATTACTTTTCTTAAAATATATGTTAACGTAATTAACATTTGGAAAATAACAGAAAGTGAAAAAAATCAAAGCGATATTTGATTTCATTTTAATTTAGTAATTTGGTAAATGGTAATGTCAATATTTAGGATTGTTTTTGTAAGGCGATTTTTGAATTCATTTTATTAAGCTGCATGCTATGCTATGATATAAAAAAAAAACATGAAGGATCATTACTTACTTGAAGTAAAGATTGCTAGTCTAGACTTGCACATTTATTTTAACCCTTTTCTCTCCTAATACGTATTTGTAAGTAAATGTAAATATTTACAAATTGAATAATATTCTTACAAGGTTTCAAAAGTTTTTAAATGAAACTAGTTTCAAAACACAGGTGGCGGTCACATTCAATAAGCTGAAATATCCTAAATAAAGTGAACACCAAATTGAAGCATGAACGTCTCATAAACTTATTTGAAATAAATTATCAGTAAATTCATCAATATATATTTTTTACTTTATTTATTTTGGGATTCAATATTTTACCTATTGCTGTTGAGAACTTAGTGACATTAAAATCCCCAGTTTAGTAAATAGCAAACACAAAATTGATAATTGGGAAAGGCCATTACTGAGAAGCAGTTCTTTTCAATACCGGTGATGCTGCTGGTCTACCTATTCAGTCAAGGATCAAAGTTTATTTGCAAGATTAAATAGCGAACAATTCTTATTCAAAAGTACTTAATTTCGTTACGGCCATAACTTTAAGGATATTTGATGATATTAGACAATGAACCTTCTATGATTATGAAGCAAAGAAACTTGGCATTCTCTTGTAATTCACTAAATTAATAACAAAACAAATGTTCCTCCTAATTTTAGTTAAATAATTATTTATGTTAGTTTCTGTAGTCAAGTTGCGCTCGGCTTAAGTAGTTTTGCAAATCTTGTTTTGTCTGCTATAGCCTAAATATATAAAGAGTTTTAACTGAGGTTATTACCTAACTGTTAAATGGTGCAAATGTAAATATTTTTAAATTAGCAAACCGCAAAAAATCCTTTCTCGTTACTTGAACATTAATTTTTTTTAAATAAACCTTCGATTGGTTTAAAGGTATTGAAATGTTAATTTTCTGGTGATTTAAAGTTGATTTAAGTATATATATATATACCAAAAGGCTAGCAATTACTATTCGTAAAATACTTGTACAATGTTACAATGTAACGGTGCTAAAAAATATCGAATAATGTTCGACATCTCAGTTCTCATTCTTAGAATGAAATCAACTTATTGTCTATGTACCGTATGCATGGATAAAAATATTTTTTCGAGTCATCGGAAAGCTTTAAATTTAATTTCAGTGTCCCTGTATTAACTTTCTCAACAATACGGCTCTATCGATTAAACATATTATTACTTCCCAGTGCAATATAATATGTTGAATACATTTTTAAGAAGGGGTCCACTGTTAGAAGGATTAACGGAGCTTTTCAAAGCGTAGAGAGAATGTGAGTTCACTATCTCGAGTGAATTAAAGATAGGCTTACAAGATCTCTTTAAAATATGTTTAAATATATGTATTTTGATCAGAAAGATGTTACATAGTTCAGGTGTTTAGTTGAGAAAATCTGAAGTATTCAAAGGTTTAAGTGACATGGTTAGCAGTGAAGAAAGATTGACAAAATAAAAACAAGAAATCAGTCTGAATAGCTGCATGCACCGATTTAGCAAAAACGAGAAGAAATTATAAAACAGAAATATATTTTTAACATTAAGACAAAATTATTATTTATAAGATATGAAAATGGGCATTTCGATAATTAATGAAAACGTCCTAAAATATAATTGAAAGACTTACCACTTCATCAGAAGATTCTACAGAAAGAAACTCCAGAAGAAAAACTCCAAAAATGAAGAAGCACAAAAACTGTAACTTCATGGTTGACTGAATGAAATGTAGACTTTATTTAGAATGATATCTTCTGAGCAGAGTCTGCAAGACGAATGAAGATATTTCTAAAATATGAAAGATCTCTCAGTTCACGGAAACAACTGTTAATACTATGGAAACCTCGAATCGTCTCGATTCATCAACTTAAATATGAAATTATGATAACGTCTTTATGAATAATTTCATTTTAATCAAAATTTACCAGAGGTACAGTTGCTTTTCCTTACTTCCCACACGAGCCCGGAAGTCTTCCTTAGATTACGTGTGTTTAGATAATTTTTTACAATATTTACCTTAGTAGAGAATTTTTAAATCAATTACCAGTCTTTCTTTGTTTCATTTGTACAACAAATAGTGCATTACTTTTAATATGACCCTTGCAAGATCCTTAGATAGGTTCGAATCATATATCATGAATATGCATTTAACCGTCATTAGACTTGCAATATATCTGGCTTTTCATTGAGAAAACCTATGGTCTCGTCCCATAGTTTTGTAAAGCCAATGAATCGTGTAGGTTAGAATCATTATGCTAATTCGCATTGTAAGTGTGATGTTGTAATATCGAAGGATATATCAGGAATAAATGATAACCAATGCAAAAGTAATGACTGAACTGAATAAAGAGTTAGCGGCCTATTTATTACATTTCTCTAAATCCGTCTGGATAATGGCCAGTCTATTGGCATTGTGCACAAGACCACATGTCTTAGTGTGTTCTGCTTTAATAAATCCTTTTCTTTTTTTAGTTTTTTACCAGTGTTGTGAGTTCTTACTATTATCCGAGTACCAAGTGCATGCTAGTAATTGAGGTTCCAAGTACCAAGTACCAGAGTCCGAACACGTCATTTTAGAATCCGTGTACCGAGTAGGGCTACTTTTCGAGTACTACAACATTGATGTTCACTGTTCTCCTGGGCATATAACTGTTCGATTTCTTTGATATTAAAAGTGATGTATAGAGATTTCAACTACATGTGAAGTTTATTTTCAATACGTAAAGTACAGATTGTTTGAACAGGTTACCGATAACCAGGTTTACAGTTTGGTTGTAAGGGTAACATGTTAAATTCCATATCACGCGTTATGCGCTTCACATGACGGGATTTATGTAAACTGTATTTGTTCAGTAAGTTAATTGTCATAAGATGATGAACACGTTTATCTTATAACCATATCATAATTCACTCAAAATACTCCTTGAACAGTTTACACAAATTTATGATACATTTCTTTTCGTTAGTCTCTCCGCCCCTTTCTTCTGTGCGTATGTTGGCAAGTATGTGCAGTCGATACAAAAGTGTTACTTTCTTTACTCCACTTGCTCAAAACATCTTGTACTTGCTTCTCCAATTTGTGTTGAGTGTGTATGATGAACAGACTCAACAACCAACATATACGTTTCATGTACACGCAGTTTGCTTCAAAATACACTCTCTGAGAATTCTTTTCACATTTTTAAGTAAGACGTCTGAGGCTTACCCTAGTACTGTTATACGTACAACTTTTCGTTACAACCCAAATTCATTCAGTTTAATTGTTTTCAAAATTGAATTTTGATCCTTTCGTTTTTGATCCGTTAGACTGTCGTATAGGTTTTTTTTTCAATTTTTCAGTTTTAGGTTTAAATTCCTTTTAGTTTCGATTCTTATAGTTTGACCATTTTCGAGAGTTTTGTTTCCTTTTCCTTCATACAGTTGCAATTCTTATTTTTCTTAATACTTTAAATTCTTATAATCCTATTAAATTAATATGTGCAATTCATAGTATGGTATCCTTTTTGTGTATTTTCATGTATACTATTTGTATTATTCTTATTCCATCTTATCATTGTATTGTCTTATTGCGAGCATTTAATTGCCCATTTTTGGTGCTTAATAAAGTTTATTTGAATTTGAATTTTTGAATTACTAACTGACTCGAGCTTTAAGTACGGTTGATTTCATACTTCATACTTCAGACATAATACATGGTTGTGAGATTGCACAATACATCATACAATAGTATAACTATTATTGAAATACCTGTAATGTATTGGATAGTTGTATATTTGAAAGACAACTGTAAGTATAAATATTGCATTTGTTATCTGGAAATGACACTTGAGTCCCGTTCATCTTGTTTATACCGAATAAATACATGATTGTTGTACCAAACACTACATACAGTATAGGCCTACATAGTCCTATGACATACAAGTATAGGTTTCACTCGCCAACAGTAAGGACTGTTGCTCGACAACAGATGTAGCTATGTACGGAAATGTATAGGGGACATTTCTCTTGCTACTTAACCACAATATTGATTCCACTCAACAAAACTTATAATTACTGTTTTGTCGAGAAACGCTGAACGTCCAAGACGGTAAAAGATGAAAATTGCAGTTAAAATATCATTCTGAGAGATCGTGATTAACTCATGAAATAAATGTGCATAATGTCTTAATTTTACAATCAGCATTTTGCATACTCTCTTCCATCTTTAAAAAGAATGCTGCTTAAAACACGGCAAAAACTGGGAACATAGTGGATGTACTAAGTTACCGTACAACTCGATCAATTTTACAGCATAACGTTAAATGTCAGATATTTACCGTTTAACAATATTAAATAGATCTCTATCATCAGGAAAGTCAATAAAGGAAGTGATATATAGGCCTATGTAAGTTTTTTTTTTAACTTCCTTCAATTATTTTGAAGTTAGATTGACGTGTTCACCAGTTGTTGTTTATACCAGTTGTTTCCTTGAAAACCTACATGCCAAAAAGAGTGATCTGAATATTTGTACTTTCGAGGTTCATTTCAAAATAGTTTTATTTCTTGTTGCAAACTGTTTATCAAACATTGTTTCTTAAAGAACGATATAGATTAAACAGATATCTTTCACCAGGAAAGTGTGGTATTATGACAAAGGCATTTTTGTTCTGCTTAGATTAGTTAACGCCGGTGTTGCTTTAATGTATTCATAAGTATAACTTGTGTAAAAGTAAGTTGGTCTGACGTTTCAATCCTAGCAGGATCTTCTTCAGAGGCTAAATGACAAGTAAAAGTAACAGAAGGGACAAAAACACGCACGGAATACAGACAGGTTAATGAGCACGGTGAACACAATGAGATAGATGTAAGGGGATTAGTAGACATAGCATGGAGAGAAGAAAGCAACAGGGGAAGAGGGGAGGTAGGAGATAAACAGTGGAGGGACAAAGAGAGGATTAAAGGAACGGGGTAGGGAATAAACTGGAGTAGGACAAAGACAGAAAGGTGTGGAGAAAAAAGGAGGGGAAGAGAGCTATGAGAAGAGGAGTGATAGGAGGGGGGTGGGGGGAGTGAACAAGGGGATAAGGAGTGGGGACAGAAGAAAAGTTAGACATGTCGTTCCGGAATGTTGAGCCCATGAGGTTGAATGGGCTCAACATGGCGTTGCATCCACAGCCTCTCTCAGAGCTGACAAAGGAAGTTGCCATCTAGTTTTATGTCTAAATATAAAATAAATGTAAGGCAATAAAAAAATCAAAACAAAGCAGATTACCGAGTACCGCTTAGTCTCAATAGGGAATCCCATGTTCGGATTCTTAACAAGAAGATAAATCTTAACGTATGAATCTTAGTTTAATTTTTAGTTATCGATGAAATATCGCTGAAATATCATAGTTTACTTTGGAGATTTCGTAATCGTAACGAAAATTTTGGAACATGCATTTATGAACTATAATCATCTACATGTGAATTAAAGCTCAATAAAGTATTAGATGAAATGAAGGTTTTGTAATATTTTGGTATGTATCTGTGTAAAGTGGGCTTGGCTAAGGTGGGAAACTTTGTGCACTGACGTTATTTAATGGAAATGTGTCGCTGAGCATTCTGTTGCTTTAACTGATTTGTTTTATTGCATTTAAATTCATACAATTTTGTTAAGATTTTCACTTCAGCTGGACTTCACAATTGAAATAAGTGAACAACTTAGTTTAGCTCATTGTGGTACGTTCGCTAGTTCAGTCAAATTTTACATTTACCCCCTTTCATCACATGACGTCACTGAGGCCCTAAATCCCATACCCACGCTAACGCCACCGAGTTTGAGATCTATCGGTATCACGGTTTATGAGTTCATGACAAACGTTTTGTCCACACACATTGGCTACAAAAACACAAACACATTATTTTTCATACCCCCCCCCCCTCCAAAATTGTAAGTTCACTCCATGTTATGCATATGAATGACCAATATCGACCATTCAAAATATATTTGCTTATTTTCCTCTCTGAATCGGCCCTCCGTGTCATATCAATTTGTTTCTATGAAAGAGTCGCACATCCACTCTCAATATCACAGCTGTCAATAAGTCCATTCAATGCAATGAATAATGTATATAAGGCCACATTCTATATCCCGATTGGTTTAATGGGCGGGGCTTGTACGGTTGCGTGTGTAAACATGTATGCATATGCACTGGCACGGGCACGAGCGTGACTGAGAAAAGTCAATTTTGAGGCGATTTTATCGCAAGGGTTTTTAATTGGATAAGGTCCCTATGTGGGAGTGTCAGAAGTGTAAAAGAAAATGACATCATTGGCTAGTTTACAACATGACGTATCCAGTCACCCATGTATTATGTCAATAAATACAGTCTTTTTAACAACCGCGCAGACAAAAGTTCAACCCTATTTTCCACTGTAGAATCAAAACTTGATTTGGAAATCGATCCAGATCCCAATGTACAACTTTTGTTGTTGAATTGTTTCCCCGCCCCCGCCCCCGGTTAATCAGTAGTGTACACATGGGTGTACATGAAAATCCGTGGATCAGTCATGTACGACATCAAACGAGCCCTCGAAAGTTAATGTCTGTACAGTTTTCGATTGAACGGGATTTGCGTGTGCGGGGGACGCAAACAAATTAATATGTAATTTCTCTTTAAAATTTGATTGGCTATCATTTGCTCAATTCCCTAAGATATCAGTATATTGGCAAATCAGAGCACCTGCCTTGAAACTATAGTGTACACAAAGCACACTGTATTGAATAATTGAATAATTGAATAACACAACACGCTTGCTAGTTCAGCTCTTACCATTTTAAAACTGCCAGGTAACAGAACCTTGCCTTAGAACCAGACAAGATGCCAAAAGAAAAATAAACCTAAGTCAGGAGAAAATCAAGGAAAAAATCTTGCAAGAAGGCCAAAACAGCTTTAATTGCTAAACATGAGACTGGAAAACTTAGGCTACAGCACAGTATTACTAACATTACTTGTAACAGACACAATATTTACTGGTAGGCATTATGGATATGCCTCCACCAATGAAGGAAGAGACGTACCGTAGCGTAAATTACAGGATAACCTGCAGGATGTGACAACTTCCTATGTCAGTGGAAGCCTGTCAAGACTAACAAGCTCCAACAAAAATATTCATAATTTATTTAAATATGCAGAATAACATGAATTAAGCATACTGTAAGTACTATGAAATGTTAATTTCGATTGTTTGCATGTTGGCCGAATTATGGTGCTTTGAAATGTTTCAAATTAATTGCCAAGTGCAATTAATGATGAAATATGTTGGTTGAAGTAGTTTGCTATGCAGAATTATGGAATGAAATAATAGATGTCTTACCTGCAGAAAGCTTTTTGAAACTTCTCAAATAATAAGTGATTTACTAAGGTGATTTTCAATACAGAAAGAGTGAATCATGTGGTAATAGCAGTCTTTTGTGGCGAATGTTTCTAAAACACTAAATAGTTCTTTTATAATGTTTAATCCATATTAAGTACTGGTGATCCAGCACCCATATAACTATAGACACATAATATGTACGGACATTAATTTAATACATTAGTGTTTGTACTCAAGAATATTTGACATAACAAGTATTGCACCTGGATCTAACAATATAGAGGATGGGGGAGAGGTAAAATTAAACTCAAATGGATTTGAGGGATTTTCTACGACCACTGTTTAATGAAATCTTGCAGTATGTTTGCCGTTCACTCCTTGCCATGTACAAGGTACCAACTTAAGATTTTCATATTAGTCCTATTTTCCATTTATTTGAATTATTGCCTATTTGTAAAGAACTGTTATTATCAATGTTGTTAATAAATAAATATTCATAAGAGACCCCAAGGTACTTAAAATAACTTATCCGGTCAACGTAAAAAACGCATGGCAAAAATATTTCCCCCCTTATCAACATGGAGAATTATACACTTGTACAAAAACACAGAGAAACCAGAAGGTGTCGTGGAATCTGCCTATTTATATGTAATGATGTTAGTTATTAATGTAGACCTGATTTATCAATATTTAATGAATCTATTGAGTCATTGTTTATTGAAATTACAAAGCCTTGTAAATGTGAGAATTTCATCATCGGTATAGTGTACAGACCACCAAATGGCCCATTGGCTGATTTTAACACACACATGGAAAACATATTGATCACTATAACCAATCACCAGTGTACTACGTATATTATGGGGGATTATAACATTAACTTGTCCAATTTTAGTAAGTCTGGAGATTTTTTAAACATAATGCACTCGTGAGGTTTTTACCATACGATAACTAAACCTACTCGTTTTAGTAGTAATGTAGCTACTGTTATTGATAATATTATAACGAATGCTAATTCCTCTCTTACTACAGGCATACTCATCACTGATTTAAGCGATCATATGCATATATTCCTAAAGGTTCTTGACAGGACAAACAAGACAAAAGAACCCTTTCATATACGAAATTTTAACAGACACAACATATCAGAATTTATCGATGACATTGAGAAGGAAACATGGGATGCGGTGTTAACTAAAGTTGATGCTAATTCAGCTTTCAACTCATTTTTTAACATTTTTAATTTAACTTATAATACGTGTTTTCCAATTCTATTAATTACTAAAGGAAATAGGCGCAAAAGAAACATCCATGAATTACTAAGGGTATACTAAAATCTATTAAATGAAAAAAAAATCTCCACACACTTTACTCAATAGCTCCTACAAATAGCAATAAAGAAATTTATGTTGCTTACCGAAACAAGTTAAACCACACAATAAGATTTTCTAAAAGGTTATATTTTCATAACAAATTCAAAGATAGTAACATTAATGTAAATGATACCTGGGGCGTAATCAATGAGGTTCTTAAGAGAGACCGTAAGAAATCATCGTACCCATCTGTTTTCAAAGACGGCGATCACGAAACAGCGACGATCAAGAAATTGCAAACGGCTTTAACGATTTCTTCATTACCCTTGGACCCTCACTTGCCAGCAAAATCAATCATACTGCAAAATCAAACAACCCCATATATAGTAATAATAGTACGCGAAACTCTATTTTCACCTACCCTATCAGGGAGGAGGAACTTTTACGTGTAGCGAACCATTGCTGAAAGCCAAAGAAAGCAGCTGGGTATGATGATTTCAAGCCAGATATTGTTGAGCAGGTATTACCTTTCATTGCCACCCCTCTTACTCATATGTGTAACATATCGTTCACCACTGGGGTAATCCCAGACAAGCTGCAGATTGCTAAGGTCTTACCCATGTTTAAGAAAGGAGAATCCAATATCTACGAGAACTACCGACCAATCTCTATTCTATCATGCTTTTCCAAAAATTCTCGAACGTCTCATGTCCAACAGAATCATAAATTTTCTGGATGCTAATGACATACTTTGCAAGGAACAATATGGATTCCGCCCTGGTCACTCAACTGAGCTTGCCCTGGCAGATGCCATTGATAAATTATACCATAGCCTTGATAAGAAGAAAACATGTATTGGTATATTCTTAGACATATCAAAAGCATTTGATACCATTGACCATCGTATTCTCCTTAACAAGTTATCAGTCTACGGTATTATAGGACCAACCCTTAACTGGATGGACAGCTACTTATCGAAACGTTTACAGTATACTTCGTATAAGAACACCATGTCGGACTATGCTGAAATCCGCTGTGGTGTTCCTCAAGGTTCAATATTAGGACCACTTCTTTTCATTATATATATATCAATGACATCTGCCATATCTCTAATATTGCAAAAACTATTTAATTTGCAGATGACACTAGTATATTTTTCGAATCCAATAATTTGAATACTTTACATGACATAGTGTCCATGGATTTGAATCAATTTTACGACTGGTTTGCAACTAATAAGCTACCACTTAATCTTGATAAAACCAGCTACATTGTTTTCAATAAAAGTAA